>OU898278.1:158603233-158820537 GCA_918026665.1 Diabrotica balteata
GTAACAGTGTTGTGTTGTGCCAATGCGTCTGGTAGTCATAGCCTGAAGCTTACTGTGATTATAAGGTTAAAATATCGTCGCGCTTTTAAAAACATGAGGCCGCAGAATCTCCCAGCTTATTCTTATAACCAGCAAGTGGCCAGTATAAGTTGTAACATCTTTCAAGATCAGTTCCATAAAAAGGTTATTCCTGAAATTAATTTTTATTAGAAGATGAAAGTTTCTACAAAAGGCGCTTCTTCTTCTGTATAATGCTATTGCTGGTGAAGTTGTTGGATGAAGTTGTTTTGGTTAATTTTTTAAAATCGTTCACCAAAGTTGTTGGATGAAGTTTTTCTGGTTAATTTTTCGGTTAAAATGGTGGTGGTTAGTGATTAAAATCGTTCACCATAAAGATGCAATATTTACAGTGAAAAATGCATGGAGCCTAGTGAAGGAGAAGACTTACGAGCTTTTTACAAAATAATGACTCTAGAGGACGATGAAAGCATCATGAAACTATCATAGCTGAAGCTGAGTTTAAAGAAATTTATGAAACCAAGGTTGAGACGTGGGCACAGTGTGATCATAGTTTTCAATCACCCTGGTATGTAGCAATACGTAGCCCGTATGTTTTGAGCAATAAGAACCTTCGGACCTTGTCGACATTTTGAACTTGCGCAGAATAAGTCAGAAAATCGAAGACTTTTAACACAGGTAAAAGTGACTGGCTGTTTTGTGTCCCAAAAGTGGCTTTTCAAAAGCAAAGCCACCTAAAATATATAACCTGCTAATATAAGTGCAAGTTAAGTACGTAGAAATCTGTTATATTTTCTGTTTTTACCTTTATGTTTTTTTATGCAATTTAAAAGTTAGTAACAAACAACTTATAATATTTATTTTAGTCACCTTTTGGGCACTTGTAACAGATATGTTTAATTGCACTCTGTGCAGCTAAGTACCGGTTTTTTGTGTTATTTCATAACAATTAGTACGAAGTTTCTATCCCACTTTTAATTTTTAATGCTACTTTTTCGTTTTGATATATATTTTAATGTTTATCATTTATTGTTTTTATATTGAAATAAGAACACCAACATCCCCTACTAACTTTGCGCTGTCGATACAGATAATTACGAACAAAAAAAAGAAAATACCTACTTACTAACTAGAAGAAAAGTAGCGGTCATATCTGTCAGTAAATGTTACTTTGCACTAATTGTAATGCGTTTGTCATGTAAAAGTTATCGACTAGTTAACAAGTTACGGTAGGTGAAGCGTGAAACGTATCTAATTGCACATGAGATACTTCTCTAATGGCCGACGTGTTCTTTCGAATGATAATGACTTTGTATCGATATAATTGTACGTCAACCCAATGGGGGCAAAATTATGACGTTGTTAACAAATTATCAGGATTGTTTAGAGGATGATATTAGCCACAACCAATATAAGATACGAAAATGCCAACTAGTAAACTACACAGGATACTGATTAACCAACAATTATTATACGTTCCACTATGCAGGCAGGTAAACTGGGACTATAAAATGTAAAAATATACGATATGGCTGAGTCCATTATTTTAGCCAGAAATCCAAATAACGTAAACCGCGGTAGCATTAATGTCAGTACTACTTAAACTTTTACAACAAGGAAATTTGGAAAGCTAAATGAAACGGTCTCAGAAAATTCCGCGAAGGAATCAACTCAGCGCCAGCGGCGGCAAAGCTACAAAAACTTACGCCAAGGAAAATGTATGTCAAAAACGGACCCATTCAGACGAAATGGATGGCCTCAGAAATCGAACTAGTAGGCTACATCAATCGCCAAACACGTATATATGCAACAGCAGAGAGTTTGAGTTGGCATAAAGATCTTCCAACTATACAAATTCCCAGGAGAAGCTTAGAATTGGGAAATATATTAGAAATCGGAGGAATGCTCGATTTACCTTCTTTCCCAAAGAAAGAGGAAAAGAGAAAAAGGATGCAATACGCCCAAAATCCCTAAGACCTAATAGTCTCACCATTTGCTTTAAAAAAACGCAAGAAGCTGTTGATAATTATATCAGGCATACCAGTCACAGCATGCTTAAATAGCGGTGAAATCGGCAAAACATGCTCAAGGCCTTTCATTTCTGATGGAATGTTTGCCGCTCATACTTAGAACTCTGATTCGCTTATTGCGGTGAATCACTCCTTTATTGTCAAAGTTTGTTGTATGACCTGCCTTTCGTTACAATTTTCTTCCACTCAATTCGATCTATGCGTAGGTCCCTCCAGATTTTGACTTTCAAGATTTTAATAGCATTCATGACCTGGTCCTCCTCATCTCTCTATATGCCTTCTACTTGGTCTTTCAGTTACTGGCTTTCATCTGGTGACCTTCTTAATCAGAAGATCGTTTTCCTTTTCTCTGTGTCCCAGCCATCTCAGTCTCTACGCTTTATTCAATTCAACTATATCTTATCCCTTCATTATATCTCTTATTTCGTGGTTTCATTTTTCTTCTCAGTTTTCCCTTTTCCTTTCTTATAGGGCCCATACTTCTTATCTGTGTGGCATATTGTCTCAGCTGCGTGTGTAACTACTGGTCCGATTGCAACTGTATATTTTCAGTTTTTTATTTCTGGAGAAGTTCTTGTCCTTTGTTTTATATGTACGTTTTGTTGCCTGCTAGTATTCGCTCCTTTTCTTCTTCACTTCTCTTATTTTACTACATAGTGACGGTTGCCTCTTTAAATGGCCCAAAGGCATTGATAACATTCCACGTGAAACAGTTATCAGATAACAGAATGAAAGAGGGATTGATAGTACAAGATCCAAGTGGACGACAGAATCACTCACATTTGAATGGTAGATATGGAAATAGAGCAAAATATATTTTCCATCTCATTGACAAGAGGTTGTTTGCGTCCCCGCTCATATACAGTCTACTCGTAGATCAACTTGGGATTTGACAGACAAGAGATTGATAGTACAAGATCCAAGTAGACGACAGAATCACTCACATTTGAATGGTAGATATGGAAATAGAGCAAAATATATTTTCCATCTCATTGACAGAGGTTGTTTGCGTCCCCGCTCATATACAGTCTACTCGTAGATCAACTTGGGATTTGACAGACCTGCTGGTGTCGGAGTATCCTGCCAAGGTATGATGATTAGATTAAAAGACGATATCCCATTGTCAAGCAGCCATCAAAGCACTGAAATCACGTTTAATCAGCTCCAAAATAATATGGGAATGCATAAGAAAAATTGCCGACGAATTAGCAAAAGGATGATCAAAAACTTCTTTAGTTGAAGAGACAATAACCTCAAATCCAGACATCTCACTCAGATTTAATCTCAAACTTCTCAGTATTGCCAAAGAGAGAAAATGACCAGGTAAATCTCCACTAAAAGTTCTAAAATTAAAGTAATGTGATTTATACTCAACGCCACAATACTGAGGTTCTGTTCCAAAAGGCGAAGAGGAGACATCTGTGCCATAAACCAGTAACATTTAATTTTTTTCTATAAATGAAAACCGTTATCTGTAAGTGCATCAATAAAACATAATTTCTATCATCGTTATGCCCTTTTGGTGTAAAAACTGCTTTCATCGCCTTGTAGAAATACACAGAAACCAGTTTTTTTGTACGCATTATCATGTTGGAGAGTAAGATCAACATATTTGTTTGTAACTTAATAAAAACAATACGATCAACAAAGATTTATGGGGCAGTGACGAAGAAACCTTGAAATTTTCACTTATCTGGCTCGTGTCGTATTTTGTGTCTTTTCGCGCCAATTCTTTCCCTCTCAATCCCCACCTACACATGTGTGACGCTGCGAAATCTTCCCGCGAAACGTATTCTCTCGTAAAAACGACACTCACGCGAGGTTAGTCGTGTTTGCGAGTATTATCTGTCGTAGTAGTAGTAGTATTTCAGTGTTCAAAAACCCAAATATGAGCGGTTATCAACAATCTTGTCGCCTGATTATTTAAATTCCATTTCTTCATATATTTGATTATCAGAGACGGCTCTATGAAATGTTATATCAGTCGGTAAAGAAGCTTAGGATTAGTATGAAATGGTCTAAAATAATTACGATATATATGAAAAAGTTTGAGCTCATTTAAATCAACAATATTCGAACCAAACGCATTTAGGTGAAGGAAGGGGATTATCGCGCAGTTACGCAGAAACAGCCAAGAAATTTACATTTTACACAATAAACATTTGACAAATGGGTAAACTGCACAAATATGTTTGGTTTAAGACAAGAATTAAAAAAATAAAATATGTATTAATAAAATATTGTAAAAATACACGTGCTTTTCTAAGTACGTATGCTAAGTAATATTACCACGGTGGGGGTAATATTACTTAGCTAGTGGGTGATATTATTTGAGGTAGAAAAGTAACAAATAATAAAAATAATTGAAGAAATTTTGAATAAAAGAAACAATCCAACAAATTATCAACGTACAGGTTTTTCAAATCTCGTCTAAAATAAACGTCGTTTTTATACTTCAGCTTTTTTAATATTTTCTTTGCACCCATTGCATTAAAAACATTCAGCTGACTCCCAGCCACTACAAGCTGCATGTACCCATACTCCACACCCAATGGAGCGATACCGAAGTTTCCTTCTTTCTCCAAATTCATCTCACACGATGCATACTTCATTGGCTACAGGAGGATTGTGATATCGTTCGATATCACAGAGATCCAATACATCTTTTCTTTTCCGTAGTTTTATTATTCCTAGCAACATTAACTTTTCATTTCATTTCTTTATTTTTATATTACCATTCTTGCTCTCTCCTCACTTGGTTCTTAGTTCTTGCATCTCACTTACCTTTTTTGTCCAGTCCTTCACTGGTGTAGCAGTTCAAATTTCTGATTGTCATTGCCTTGTTTTTGTAGTAGACTTTTTAAATGGTTTTTTTATGATAGGAGCTACATGTGATACTTCAACGACACCTAAATATGAAGGTAAAGGAGCAGGTTTGGCTGTGGATGTTGATGGTGTCTGCTCAGCAGAAGCTCTTGATGCTGGTGGTGTCTGTTCCGCAATAGCTCTTGATGTTAATGGTGTTGATTGACAGTTGTTTTATTTTCTCCTCGTTCAGCCTCTAAAATGAGTTCTCTAAACTGTTAAGCTGATGCAGTCTTCCTCCGAAAACTTAATGGGCGTTAAAAGGAAAGACTCTGGTTCTGAAACCCAATATTCCCTTTCTCCACAGTGGCTACCTTCTTCATGTATGCTTGATTGAACAAGCGAGCGAGATCGTACACCGTGATCTTCTCATGTGTAGTCGAAATCATATGAGAATCATAAATGGCAGTATATCAAAATCAAAAAGGTAGTTTTTTTAAGAGGCAGAAAAAATGTTATATCTAGGGAGTGGATGGAGGTGGTTGGGCGTATACGGTGATCTTGTGAAAGCACAATGTAATTTTCTTTGCAGAAATTATGAATATCCAATGATATATGGCTCGAATGATTGCCCAATACCAACAAAACGGCGTATATACATCGTATTGGACCATGCCTTTCTAAATGTGCAGATAACCGTTTCCTAAGATAAAGGGTCAATGGGGGGACATAGGAATCATAAGAACTAACACCACAAAGATGGTAATTCTTCGTCTACGTTCGGCTGAAGTGGCAACAACACCCACTTGTTTTGGTCCACTTTTTGCACATTCTTTTCCTGATTTTTCTGAATCGTTTTTTTACCGGCCTCGTCCACGTTATAGATCCTGTCGATCCTAAATTGAAACTTGTTCAAACAACAAGATTAAAAAAAATACAACAACTTTAGCATTGAAGTACGATATACTGTTTATGTTAATGCTTTCGGGCTGGTGAAGTTGGCGATTTTGTTTTCAAAATCCTCTTTGCCAGTCTTTACTAGCTTATTTCTTATTTCTATTGAATCTGTGTTTCAATTGAACTTCTTGCCCTTAATGATTTGAATGAAATGAAAATGAAATAAATGTGCTTATTTTGGCACCTATATTAATGCACTATAGCGTTGTTCAGCTGCTGAATTGACCAGAATTATCGTGGGTCTTTGTGGTTTCTCACCACATGAAGAGAAAATGAAACGTTATCAATAAATGTGAATATCTTCTTTCTTCTTTTATAAAATGTTTTTTCCTGGTATTTGGTAAAAATTAAATAAAAATAGTTGAACGAAAATCATGTTTAGGTCATTAATGTTGATTATGATACCGACCTTGATCTCGTTTTTTAATCGTCGCTTCAATAATTAAAAACCAAATATGGATAAAGATCACACAAGAACTGACCAAATGATCTGTACTTACGAATCTTATTTTGTTTTAAAATTACCACTTACCTTTCTTAATTTAGAAGAGCACAAAATTGTAAGAAAAACTATCTACTTCAAGCTTTACACTATATATTTGTGGCCTGCGCGATATTACCCACCGCGCGATACTACCCCTCCTTCCCCGAACATTTTGCGCTTCAGTTTAGAACCTATCTTTTGATTAAACCGAATGATTTTTATAATTTCATATGTTTATAGAATAGAAATATGCTTTATTGTCACTGAAAATTATTGAACAATTTTATGGACAAAGCTAAAAATAAATCAGTCAAATAGTACAAAAAGTATATAAAACAAAAACAAATATAGTAAAAAACAGAATAACACAATTTTAAATTAGTAAAATTATTGTATAACCTACATAATTTGTACAGACAACAACAAATGAGACAAATTGTAGCCACTGCTTGAGACACCCAAATGTAATTATAAACAATACTAATTTTGTTTCTTTGTTATACATTAAGAAACTCGTCAACTGAATAATATGGTCTTTCTGAGAGATAGATTTTTGTCACCTTACGAAACTTAATGAAGGATGTTGCGGATTTAATTTCTCTTGGAAGGTGATTATAAAGTTTCTTTGCACGATATAGAATAGAATTCTTTACTAGCTGAGTGGACGGGATCGGCAAAATAAACGTTACAATCCGAATTTCTAATGGAGTAGCCATGGTCAGGTCTATCGGGAAAAATGTTTAGATGCTTTCGAATCAAACAAACCGTTTCCAAAATAAATAAAGAGGGAAAGCGTCAAAATTCCGTGATTTTTGAAGTAGGTCTTGCAATGAGTTGTTTGTTTGAGACCAAATAGATAACGGATTGCTCTTTTTTGCAACTTAAAAATAGTATCAAATTGGGCCGCTGTACTAGAACCCCAAAAATGGAAGCCCATATCGAAGATGGGACTCGAACAATGAGAAATATGCCATTTTGGTAGAAGATAAATTTAGTTCCTTCGAAACAGATCTTATTGCAAAGCAAGCTGAGGCTAGTTTCTTCCTTAAGGAGTCAGTATGCAAGGACCATTTGAGATCACTGTCAATGAGAATACCTAGAAATTTCACGGAATTTACGATATTGATTTGGCTCTCATTCAAAAGCAAGGGTTGCATGACTCCTTTATAAGATAATGCTACAGTCTTATCTACGTTAAAGCTAAGTAAGTTGGAGTCTGACCAAGCCTTGATTATAAGTAAATCAGCGGTTATAATTGAATGAAGCGTTGAAATATCAGTTATGTTCTATGATGCTCCTGAGATAGATAGAGATAGATGAATAATAAAAAACCAAATATGCCAATCTACCACGATTAGGTACCTTAGCATCTTAAGAGATGAATCATCAATCAGCCAATCGCGTCCACTGCTGGACATAGGCCTCCCTCAGTTCTTTCCAGTGTTCTCTACACTGGGCCGCTTGTAACCAGTTTGATGAAGAGATGAATAAGTGCTTGAAAAAGGAAACTTGATAATATTGAAAATACATTATTTTTATCTGTCTGGATAACGTCTTGCTGTTGTTAATATTAGATAAAAACACTGACAAATATATATTATAGTGACACTAATTTATCTATTCTTGAACTAGTTTCGGACCAGATCCATTAGGGTCGTATTCTTTGTTCGCCACTATGTTTACCCTCTACTACCGTAAGCAAAGCATAAATCTCGCAATTATCTCCCTAATGACAACCCCGAAAATGACACAATATTCCACTATCCATCCGTTAAACTGACTTCGCCTTTTTTCTATTGCAGAAACCGGTACGGGTCAACAATGCAGCAATTAATTGTTTTTCTGCAAAACCCACCGCTCTCTTTTCTTTCTTCTTCACCCTTTTCCGCAAACTATAACTGTCAGCAAGTGACGAAAAATGTCCATCATCTCGGCAGAAAAGATCCTAGAGCGAAGGGGCTTTTATCTTTTGTTGTGTACATTGTAGAGAACAAGTTAAGGTCATGCCGCAAGTTAAAAACTACCCCTTCTTTCTTATTCATAGTCCATGAATAATAATAGTAATAACGGCACACGTGGCTTTGGGCTCAATTACGCACCCTGACTAACTGAAGAACCGCGTTCTCACGGTGAGATATCGAAATACGAACCACCTAAAGATAAAACATTAATAATCCTCAGTATGTTTCGAGGATCGGTCTCTTGTGAAGAAAAATAAATAATCAAAATAGAAAAGTTTTAAAGATAGAATGAAGGTACAATAAAAGAAATTTAAAATGTCGGGTAAAAATGTTATCTCTTTCAAAGACATGTAATGAGCACAAATTAAATAGTATTATCTTCTTTAGAACTTCTTTAGAACCTTGGAACTAGAGAAGCACTATTTTCTATGCAAACACTCCTTCAACGATGTTGGGAGGTAAGAAAACCCGTATATATGTGCTTCATTGATTTTGAAAAGGCATTTGATCACGTTCAGCATACCAGACTAATTACCGCCTTGCAGAGCATCCAACTAGATGAGAAAGACATCAAACTTATTGCCAAACTTTACTGGAATCAAACAGCCATTATTAATACCAACAACAGAGAATCAAAGCCAATCAGTATTGAACGAGGCGTAAGACAAGGCTGTATACTATCTCCACCCTCTTTAACGTGTATTCTGAGAATCTATTTAGGGAAGCTTTAAAAGATCAAAAAGGAATTATCATAGGAGAGAAATAATTAACAATATACAGTACGCCGACGATACGTGATTCTAGCTAAAAACATCGACGATCTGCAGGAGCTAATCAATAGAGTTGACATGGAAATGCACAAATTGGGGACTGTCGATAAATATCGATTAAAACTAAATACATGGTGACCAGTAAAGTGGATATCGGCGCAACCCAACTGATATTAAACAAACAACGCGGCAGAGAGTTCAGAGATTCAAATACCTTGGATATTGGATTACCCAAAATCTATATCAATCCTTCGAAATTCGATGTAGAATTGAACAGGCAAGAACCTCATTTCAAAAATTTAAGCCTCTATTATCCAATAACTCATTAAATTTGGAAATCCGTGAAAAGTTTACAAGATGTTACGTGTGGTCTGTACTTTTATATGGATGTGAAACTTGGACTTTAAACGCCGATATCATGAATAAAATCGAGGCGTTTGAAATGTGGTTGTATCGAAGGATACTAAAAATTCCATGGACTAGCAGAACCAGAAACGAAGAAGTTCTTCGAAGAATGGGACATCAACGAACTCTATTAAATATTATTAAGAGGCGTAAACTAGAATATCTTGGACATATAATCAGAGGACCAAGATATGAGTTCCTTCGGCTAATTCTCAACGGTAAAATCGAAGGAAAGAAATGGATAGGACGGAAGAAACTCTCTTGGTTGAGGAATTTGCGGCAATGGACAGGTTTGACAGCGGACCAATTGCTACACGTAGCCTAAGACCGAGATCAGTATAATAATATTATAAGCATGGTAGTCGCCGACGTTCCGTAGGGATGTGGCACTCTAAGAAGAAAAGATCTTCTTTAGACACAGATTGTCCATCCAATTTGCTGACAAACATAATAAAAATTTCTGATTACAAAAGATGCATTAATATATTGCAAGACGCAAGCATTGCTTAATTTGCTACTATTTGGGCCAAAATTAATCAAATATTTGCTTTTCTTATCAACATAAAAATCGACGAAACACACTGCAACCCTATCAACAGAATAATCTATGAGAAAAAGGGCTGTAGAGACACCAATCTGGTTCTCACGTTAAATCTATTAAATAATTCAGCGACCGTTCGTTTGACCTACTTCATATCCGGGTAGGGTGAACACACTCCACAATTACACATCTCGAACCTTTTTAATAAGCTTCACGACAATAATTTAACTGTCATAGACGTCGCTAGCATATGAACCTCGAGGGATTTCGTAAATCTCGTAAAATATGCAACATTTTTCTCGTAAAGCAACCTTGTAAAATATGCAAAATGGGTCAAATACTTATCGTGGCCGTCAAAAAAAACTTAATTACTTATCAATGGCTCTATAAAGCATATTGTGTTTGCTGTTTACCACATTCCAATCGCAATTTCTTCTTGTTATATATGTGAATTAATTATCCCCATTATTTCCTGAACTCATTTACAGGTAACATAACAACTAGGGAAAACAACTCAAACAGAAGAGTAATATTAAGAAAGTATTAAAGAAAGATACAATAAGAAGAATTCACAGCATACACCATGTCTTTGGTATTGTTGATATTCATACGATGTTTGTTTTTATATCTGTTAGTAGGTAAATTTTTTATTAGCTCTTCTTCCTTCTTGTAAGTAGGCTTTAAAGCTTGTTTCTTCTTTAATATTAGCCTCCTAAATTGTTTAAATTATCGAACCATCTTCTTTTGGTTACATTATGCTAGACGCGTGCTACTTGCTACTTGCCACTGCCACGCCACTTTGGTGGGCGCTCTCCCTAAGAGATTCCGCCGCTTTTCACCTTTGTTGTCATACTTCGTCTTCAACAACTCCGTAACTAGTTATATCTATTCCCAGATATCTAAACCTTGCTTCCTGCTCTATAATTTTTCCATAAATTTCGATTTTATATCGTAGTGAGTATTTAGATGTTGTCATACATTTGGTTTTTTCTGCTGATATTATCATATTGGACTTTTTGGCTGTTGTATTGTAGATATGTGTTAATCTTTGGAGCTGTCATCTGTCTCGGTGATTAATGCGGCATTGTCTGCAAAACATAATATTTGGAATTCTTTGTACCCCATGCTGCAATTATGGCCTTTACGTACTGCTTGTATTATTTCGTCTATTATTATATTAAAGAGAAGTGGGCTCAACGAGTCACCCTGTCGGACTCCGCTTTATACTGGTATACACTGTGTTAGTTTTCCACTTATCTTTGCCTGTATTTGATTATGGAAGTAAATGTTTTCGTAGTAGATGTTTGTATAATGTGTTGTTTCTTTTATACAGTAGGTGTAAGACATCTTCGACTTGGATGCGATCGAAAGCCTTTGTCAGGTCCATAAAACGTAGATATGCTGGTTTATTGTACTCGATGGCCTTCTCTGTGATTTGTCTTAGTACAAATACGGCGTATACGCAGGATCTTCCGATCTGAATCCTTCTTGTTCATCTGATAATGTTGTTAATTTATTGATTTTGTTGGTTAGGACTTTTGTGGTACTTAAGCTTAAGTGCGGTATTCAGTAGATTTATACCTCTATAATTGTTGGAGTTAGCTTTCTTGAACATTGGTATCATTATGCTGTTTCTTCATGCTATACTTTCTCCTCCGTATTTTAGAAGCTCATTTGAGGGCTTTCTTTTTCTGTAGACTCACAATTTAGAATGAGTCGATCTTACTTCTATCGATTTTTTTGAGAGTTCATGTTTTAGTTGCGTATATAGCAATGTAAAAATAAGAGCATTGACCAATCTAAGCTTAGTATTCTCTGTTATTATTCGGTCTTTACATATTATAATTAATTTTGCTGTTGCATTTCGAGCCATTGCTAGTCATCGCTTGACTTCTGAGGGGCTGTCTCCATTGTTGATTATCGGGGAGCCAAAGTATACAAATCTCTCTAGAACTTCGACAATAAAAACTGATATGTCACTAAATTGTAATATTCTCTAACATTGTCATTAGTCATGACATTTTATCATTTCCATTGATTACTGCCTGAGGTTATTAAAAGTTAACGTCACAAGTAATATGGAAAATAACTCAACAAAACAGTAACGTAACAATAAAAAGACTGAAATCTTTTGTTTTTAAAACTTTCACAAAATTTATCACAATTTGTTTGTCTCAAGTTGGTCATTCAGAATTATGTTTATATTTTTTAATTTGTTAATTTCCATAGATTGTAAATAAAGATAGCTTAGGACCTTTATTTTGAATATAAATAATTTGGAATTGGTCATTAAAAGAATGATTATGGTCTAGAAGGCGGAGTGCGCACGGAGAATCTGTTTTTCTATTATTGAAAACCATTTGTGATCTGCTATACGTTTTTTAAAAGTTCTACCAGTTTGACCTATGTAAGTTTTTGAGCAGTCGCTACATTAAGTTTGTATACACCGCTGTGTAAGTGCTTTTTCGATTGGCCCTTGTTCGTAATATATTTTTAAACGCATACCAAAAATAAATCACTTTATAAATTATGATAAAATTTGTGGAAGTTTTAAAAAACAAAATTTTTCAGCGTTTTATTGTTAGATAAAATGAATTTTCATCAAGTAACGGTCGAATCCATCACTTATTTAAAAAAAGTAATCATAATAAAGTACTAAATAAACATACAATAAGAAGAATTCACAACACACTTTGAAAGAAATGTTAAAATGTTAATACCAACTTATATTTTTAAATCCTGCACTACTTCTTTATTCTTAAAGGGTTGTTCATCATCGCTAATCCTAGAGGGACGCCCCTGAGTACGAATTACCAACAGAAAACCAAAGGGCCATTGACTCCAAGCTTATTTTCTTTGCTAGTAAACAAAGCCGATCATACACATGTGTTCACACTCGATAATTTTCTCTTCACTTTAATTTTTTTTTATCCTCGGTTTTCCTTTTGTAGTGCCTCCACACATTGTTTACTACTGCTACAACCGATGACTCGAAGTTGTACGATAATTATTAAGGACGACATTTGATCCCAGTATTCTCAGAACGCAGTAAGACGTTTTGAGAAACGCATATGATTGATTTGTTTGCCAGTGCGCATGGGAAACTTGTCGAGATGGTTAACAAATGTGCGTACGGTAGAGAGTATTTATTTTCTTAATGCCATGCAGATTGTAGATAAACATTTTCTATGAATGTTTATATTTCATAGTTAGCTTAATTTTCAGCTGTAATTGGCGAAAAGAACATTGAATTTTCTCATTTTAAGGCATTTCGATTTTCAGTGTTTGAACTCTGCTTCCCACAGTTCTGCAGATACTATTCTATAAGATATACAAATCTCTATATTTCTGAGGAATCACTGGTTCTAATATCATTATCATCAGCATATAATAGCAACAGCATAATAATTAGAAAACAATTTAAATAAATTAAAAACTACGTATTTTTTTTTTTGTGGTAAATCTTCTAAAGACCGTACCAGGCCGGGTCCCGTTAAGGATGACCTGGCGTGTGTTGGATTCAGAGTGGAAGGATCCATCCGCACGCAGTCCCCCCAGAGGACTCGTGCTCACAGATACACCCATAGCTCCCTGCCTGCCAACTAAAGTCCACCCCCTTTATACAGGCTACTCATGCGGCAGGTCCTCTCCAGACCGGTGCATCACATGAATAGCCCGTCCCCTCTCTCTCTCTTTCGCCCTCTCTCTCACTCTCTTACCTACCTTTGCTGTAGATTCCTCTCTAATATCTCCTTCTTTCTGACAATTTTAGTTACTGCCTTCAATATTGCCTTGTACTCAGTCATTTGAGTGGTGCTAAACTCAAAGAAGAGCTTATAGAGGTCAGGTGTGTGGTTACCAGCATTTGGACAGTCAGAAGGAGACTAAAGGCAGCCCACCTGACACCAAAAAGGGCAGCTATGAGTTCCAAGCTAATTGCAGCCCAGAAGCAAAGGCGATTGGAATTTGCTCGCCAACATCTGGATTAAGACAACTATCGATGGACTCAGGTATTATTCTCCGATGAAAGCAGGATCTGCCTACATGACACCGACAAGAAGCATCGAGACTATGGAAGGCCAGGAGAGCGACTTGCTCAATTTTTTATACGCGGTATACAGTGTAGGTGGTACTTGTATGTTTTGGTCAGGCAGTTTTATGTATGGGAAAACCGAGTTGACTTTCGTCAAACGCAAACGCACGTCGTGCCTGGTGAAGGACGTGGAGGAGGTTTAACTGAGGATCGTAACATCAGAGACATTTTGGAGGAACATGTGGTTTCATACGCCCGATTTATTGGTGATGCCTTTATTTTAATGCACGATACCATATCGCACGAGTCACTACCACCCATCTGACTGAGATCGATATACCTACAATAAATTGGCCTGTGGTGGAGCCCAGATTTAAATCCAATAGAGCATATTTTGGATGAGCTTAATCGAAGGATCCGGGACAGATATCATGCACCAAGGAGCATAATAGAATTGAGATACCTCAAGAATTTATTAGAAAAGTCATCCGATCCATGCGAAATCGATTGGAAAGTGTAATTAGGAGTAGCGGGTGTAATATCAAATACTGAAAAATTAAGAAATACATTTTGTAATTGATGTGTTCTCTGTTCGTAACGTCTTTCTTGCGTTAACTCTGTTTTTATTGCATATTATTTTTATAATGCATCTTCCAAATAATGTAATAGCAGTTTTTGTAAGGTCAGTAATAAAGTTATTCAATATAAGGTTGAATGTTCGAATAATTAAACTTTGAGGGTATACAAGGCAACTATCGAACACGGTGATTAATTCAATCTTGCCCAAGTACTTTCGATCAATAGATCATCTTCAGGGGCATTTCGTCAATTGTGGCCTATCCGACATAGTAGAATGTCTAAATGTAAAATTTGGACATAACAATACAAAATACAATACACTAAGACAAACAAACACTTTAAAATTTATATGGAGAAGCTACATATTGTATAGAAGCCGGAGACAGAATGTCATCATTCTGTCTCTGGCTTCTATACAATATGTAGCTTCTCCATATAAATTTTAAAGTGTTTGTTTGTCTTAGTGTATTGTATTTTGTATTGTTATGTCCAAATTTTACATTTATGACATTCTACTATGTCGGATAGGCCACAATTGACGAAATGCCCCTGAAGATGATCTATTGATCGAAAGTACTTGGGCAAGATTAAATTAATCACCGTGTTCGATAGTTGCCTTGTATACCCTCAAAATACAGTTATTGTTTGCACATTTCATACTTCTTACATTGGAACAAAAGCTGTAATCTCAAATATCGTTTTTTAGTCGATTATTTTGCACTCAAGTGTAGTTTCTTTTTATTATTATTTCATTTAGTTTGGGGTTTATTGTCCCACTTCCAATAAATTTATTTCAACATTCATTAACCAAATTGGTGGATACGCCTAAACTAATCTACTATTTGAGGGCTTTCGTTTGGTACATACATATTTATTGAGGATCATGTAAAATTATGTTTTTATTCAAAATTTAGTTTTGAAGAATCTTTTACTAATATATTTTTATTTTGTTTCAGATTTCATGTCCGTGAAGAAACGCTCTTCGTCGGACTTTGCGAAGAAATCTGATTGGATCTCATCAGTCGAGAGACCGACGAAGCTACCGAGACTATCAGAATTGAGTAGTTAAAAGACATACAAACCCTTCCCCTAACAAATGTCTTTTACCCCCTCCCCTGAACCCTCTTCCACTTTTGTTACAAATTTCGATCTCGAAGAAAATTATTATATTGTAAAGTACAATTTAAGTTTTGTTTCAAGAAATTTAATTAATTATAAGTTTTTTGTACAGTTTAAGTACTATATTTTGTTTGTCTTTTTAGAGACTATATGTATTTATTTTTAAAGTAGAGTTTTTTCTTTCTTTTGATCTCCAAAATCTTTCATTTTGTTACGAGTTTGCTCGTGAATTACTTCAATCTTGAACTGCGTTCATACATAATATGAATATTTTGTATATATTCAATTGTCCTAACCTAATATTAGGACAGTTGGATCAGTAACAGTACAATACAGAGATTTCCAAATTTTAGATTAGGAAAATTTCAATAAAACCTTTACCTGATTATGAGATTTGTAATGTTGAATTCTCATTCACAAACTATTTCAACGCACTATTTGGTTTTTTCGGTAATTTCGCATTAGATTTTTGTCATTTTTTTCTGCCTTATTCAGTTATATCTTCGCTAGTATATTTTCCTTTTCCGCTTTTAATTTTTTCGTTTCTGTTAACTTTTTGTTTATCAGACTGAAAGTCATTTAGTTCGATTTGGTTGCGTGTTAAGTACATTCAACTCTTGAATTATTAAAATTATCGTTCCTTTGAATTATTTTATCCTCATTTTTGAATCCGATCCATTTCTACTTTGTTTTTTTCCTTTTCTTCCTTGTTTGGTTATCACTTTTATAACTATGTATTTATAAACAATTACGTGTAATTTTAAATATTGTGAAAATATAATTATTCGAGCTAATCAAACCGTATACTTGATAGCTTTTTATTGATGGCATTTTAAGAATCCTTAATAAAACTTAATGAGGCAATTAATAATCCTACATGTACAGGTATTTTTGCATGAGCGAGCAAAAATCGTAGGCACGTTGTTGATTTCTATGCAAATTTAAGTTTTTTACCGCCATCATAGTGGATAACGAAAAGCTTGAATACTGTTACTTGTTTTTAAAATAAATCTCAATATATTATGTATGGATTCGGTGAAACGGTGTTTTTTACACGAAAATAGGTAACTTCACCATCACAATATCGCTTGGATGACCTTGAATTTTTACGCGACTTAATTACGAATGTGCCAAAATTTGAATTAGCTCAAGTCAAAAATAGTGTATTTACCAAAATACGTAATACCGACTGAAAAAATGAATATAAAGTGTTTAGTTGCGAATTAATTCAATTTTGATGAATTTGCTACCAATATATACAGTACCTTTGTCCTGTCTAGCATGTCACTAGCTACATCTTACGAATCAGTGTAGGATAAACCGCAGTCACATAAAAATATAACTTCATATTCTATAAAGTCATATTTTTATGCGACTTATCTTAAGTATTTGTCTTAACATCCGTTCCACGTGTCTTTAAATTTGTGATATTGCTCAGACTGGTTTATCGCTGTGTTAAATACTGGTAAAAGGATCCTTTGATAGTTCAGAGGGACTCAGCTTCGTGGGCACAGAATAATAATAGACAAAAAACAACTGTTGTTGGCGTTTTATTACAATAAATCAGGCACAACTTGATGAAGAATCCGACCAGTCAGTTTTGAATTAACTAACCAGAGACGATGTGCTAGATTCGATTCCAGTATAATATATTCACCGTATTTACTAGCAGAAGTTAGTGTGTATGATAAGACTGTGACAGGAGACATTAAGTAATATAGTAGAGCATTATCAGATCACGAATTGTTGCTAAGATTCAGTGGTTTTCATAATAAATAGATGGGAATAACTACCTCATTAACATCGTGTAATGTAAGTAGACCATCTGATAGCCGTTCCGGTGAATAACATTCTATTAAGCCCGTATAAACGCGAATTATCAAATTATCAAAATTGAATCAATTGAATAATACCCGTACTACCACCGTAGATATTGTTTTATTAATAATTATTATATTTATCAGCTTACATCACATATTTCTAACGATTTAATGGACATGGCACAAGTATTATCGTATTTGATCATTACCAATAGTAATTTTACTTTATTGCCTGAGAAGAGAAAAGATGCAATACCAAGTATTATTGATATTTATATTTTTAGTATATGCAAATGCGAGTTCATATCACATTTATTTTCTATATCTTGAAATTTTAATGATTGAGCATTTATTCTCGAATATCGAAAACCATTCTAAATTTTCGTACTTTGTTAGCAATAGTGTGGGTTTGGGACTCTTCTACCAAGTTTCGTTCGTGGCAATATATTTACCCCAAGAAATAATTTTCATTTGTTCTTTTCAATTTTGCACCAAGTCAATAGAAGTAACCCAAATCTTATACATATTCTGTGACCGGATAGTGGTCATCGTAATATCGTGTAGTGTTCGTGTCCAAAACTCTTTGCCCCTGGTAATTTCTTTAATCTGCAGATCTTTTGCATTTCGGTGTAATTTGGTCGATCCATCTTGTTGGGGATCTTCCTCGTGATCATCGGTATTCTACCTTTCCTTGGATAATAAGACTTTCTATGCTATCTGTGGCTGCTCTCATAACAGATCCCAAGTATTTTAATTGTTGGAGACGGACTTTGCTCGTCTTTGAGTGGTGTCTACCTTTCTTCTTTCCACTTAGCGTCCAAGATCCACATCCGTAAAGAACTCAAAAAATCTAAGATTCAATTGACTGAGGTTTAAGTCTGTACAAATTGCTTCAGCTACTCTGAGAACCACTGGACCTTCTTAGGGTAGGAACATCTCTTCGAGTACTGCTGTAATCACCGCAGCTTCTAACATAAATCTCCATGGAAAGTTTGCTACAAGAAGATCTAGATTCATGGTGAACTTAAAAGGGCTGCACCCAGAAGAGTTGTAGCTGAATCTTCAACAAAACCAAATTTTAAAGATCCACGTAGTGTTGCAAGAAATATTAAATCTACTCTTAAACTAGCAGAAGCTATTGCAGCATATTAAAGAAGCTAAACAACCAAAAGTCGCAGCTTGAGATTTCGAAGGAAAATACAAAGAGTTAAAAAAAGGATAGCAAGCTAATACACAACTATTCGCCACTTAAAGAAAAAGGCGTAGGTACTGAAGAGGTGAGAAAAAATTATGATGAAATAATTGCTGATACAGGCGGAAGAATTGGTGATTTCCAAATAGCGTTTAACAGCAAAAACACATCAGCGCAGTCAGTGGATTTACATATTTCATGGATGTTATATACATCTCTAAAAGCCTAGTATGCCGCCTCAAGAAATGTAATAAATATCAAGGAGTGTGGTGCATGATGATAGAATGGCGATGCTAGCTTTTTAGAGATATATAATGAAAATGTAAAGTTTCTGATACAAACCAAAATTTTGTACAATGAGCGACGAGGGATAACACTATCAAATTTAAAAGTTGAGGATATTTGCTCGTTTTAGGATTTTAAAAAATGGTATGGACACCTACAGAGAATGTCTGAAAATAGAAAACGGGATAAGCCAAGACGGTTAAGGAGAGAAGATGTTGAAGATGTAATGACCGCCAAAGATTTAAAAACTGAAGATTTAGTTCCTTTATTTTCTCATTGATAGTGATTTTATACGTAACAGCATGCGAACGTGAGCTATATTGATTAACGTCTGTGGCCGCTATCGTTCTATTTTTTTGAGCCTTCGTGCCTTTTTTAAAATCCTAAAACGAGCAAATTTTCTCAACTCTTAAATTAATGGATCTGGGAATAATTCCCATGTGCACGGGATTCTCCAAGCTTTGCATTGTATATGTTTGCTAGGCCAATGGCTGATTGCACTATTGGCAGGTTGGTTGAAATAATTTCCTCATATATTTGGGACCTCTCATTACATGTCCGAAGTACTCCAGCTTTATCTTCTTGATATTTGTTATAATCTCAGTAGACTTGCTAGGACGTTCTAATATTATGGAGTTTTTAAATCTGCTCCACCCTAGAAACTTTTAAAATTCTTCTATCTCAAGGCTATTTAGTCACTTGGACTTGTAAAGACTATGCCCTCCTGAATCTGAAAAGGTAGCTACGGTAGCAGTCATATCCTATGAGCATTTGCGTCAGTTAATAATCTAGCTGTCCATTCCCACAGTCCACCTAGCTTCGCAGTTTCGGGATATAGAAATAATCTCTGTTAGCTTCATCTCACTCATATCTTCATCTCCAATGTTTGGCCTTCTATGACTATGAACTCGGCCTAGTGCTGTCTACGCGTACCATGAGCCTCTTGTAATTTGGTGTATCTACAGCTCCACTCCAGATTAAGGCGGCTGAGACTGCACAACACCGTGAAGCATCTTCCTTTTGCGTTTGGTTCCACCAATGTTGAGCATTATGCTCCTCCAAAGTAGCTATTATCTGAATACCTCTACTTCGTCCCCCCCTTCGCAGATGTTAATTGCACTCTGATTCATTCGAATACACAAAGACAGTATATTGCCGATCGTCTTGGTCCGTCCGTTGCCGGCCGGTTTTTAAACAGGCTAAAAGAAATTTTAATAGGCATAAAGAGATAAAAACATTTCTGCCTAATGAAGCTACGTGATATGTAAGAATTTTCCGCATTTTTTATACCTTGTAACTGCTTCTAATAATTGATTAACAACCTTAAACCAGCATTTAGCAAAAGTTTAACAAATTGCATAATATTGTTATTGAACTTATACGATAATATTTGAGCAAAACTATGTTCAATTTTTGACTGTATAATTGCATCGGATATATATTTTGTGGTTTAATTATTTTAGGATTAATTTTATGAAGTGCGTTTTCGACCTAATGTGCAATGTTAATCTGTAAATAAGAAAATGAGGTCGATAACTTGTTTAACTAAATATTTATTTAGGATTAAGTACTAGTTTTAAAAAATATTTTTCATCCAAGCGATATTTTGATACTACATGTATTTGCTACTTGTTCTGGTAATCCCAATGAGATTGTTTATTTTTAAAAATCTGCCCGAAAAGTGTATATTTTTTTATTTGATTTTTGGGCCCTTTGTAAACTGTGTGCTTATTTTAGGACCGATTACAGTAGATGATTTTGTTTGTAATTGACAGCCCCGGATTTTTAAAAATACGACCAGATACAATGTATGTAACCACATGTGATATGTATGTAGGTACAAATCATGGTCTTTTAAAGATTTTTTCTTAAAATACTAAGAGGCAGTGGAAGTTGGAAGATTTTTGTATTTTTCTAGGATATTTTGTAAATTGCGTGTTGTCAGTAGCTGACAATTTTGTTAATTTTAATTTGCTGATGAAGGTACGAATTTTTTATTGTTCATTTATTTTAGAATACAATACAATACCACAATGAAAACACACAAAATTGAATACCTCGGTCACATGAGGAACAGCGAAAGGTATGGGACACTACAAGAAGAAGATTTTAGAATGATTTTTTGCATACGGATCCTATTCTCAAATTATACAATTGGCGTAAATTATCATGGCGTACAACATCGACCATCCGTATGCTGAGATTCTTAAAATGCCAATATTTGGGCTTTCGTACTATTATAATCTGACCATAAAGGTACACGCGCACTTGACAGGCGGGCCGGTAACGGAACCGCTGCAACCGCCCTAACGCACTTTTCCCGGAAAATGGGCAGCTCATAGAGCGGATTTACATATTTAATGGAAGATTTGTTTCCATCTTTTTAAAGCGCTTTCGAGGTATATTTTAAATACAATTTTAAATAAAACCCTGTTGTTATTTGTGTCCCAGTTTTAATATTCGTACTTTCCATTGATTGCTACAGCTTCTTCAGTGGGACGCTATCATAGGATTTTCGTTTTGTTTGGGTTAAGGGGAAAATGTGATCGATTGTGGATCAACGCGTACGAAATTCTGCTTTTTCTTGTGCTTCAGAATCTAAATATTCTTTCTCGATTCGATTCATCAAAACCTTCCCATATATTCTACTCATAGATCCAATTGCAGCTATTCCTCGGTAATTTCACAATTGTTCTTGTCACCGTTTTATGTATAGGAATGAGACATGATATTTTCCATTACTTAGGAATTTCGCTTGTCCTTATGCATTCTTGAAATAGTTGCTGAAGATATTGGTATAATTTGTTCGTTCTCTACTTAAACAATTCTCCGGGTATATCTTCTGGTCCGAGTGATTTGATTTTCTTCGGATGTTTATATACATTTTTAATTTCTTCCGCTGTTAATCTTATCTAACTATTCTATCTTGGTTTTGATTTCCACGTTCTTAAATACACAAAGGCATTAAATTGCCGATCGTCGTGGTACGTTCCGTGGCCGGCCGGTTCCGTCAAGTGCACTCGTACATTAAATGATACGTAATTTTAATTTATATATAATATGCATCTATGCAGAACACAATACTTTCATAACTATTAATTGTGTACTAACTGGTTCGATTTTATTAAAAAATAATTTGTCGTACTAAAATGGAAGATAACTACAGTACTATAGTTTACCAAAAGAATAGATAGTAATTCGCTTCTAACTTTATTCATAAGGTTTTGATGGATTTAGAACAAAAACATATTTTGTTTAACACGTCTATAGCCGCACCTTCATCAGCGACGACAATTAACAATTCTTTTAAATACGTAGGAAATAAAAATGAGAGATTTTCTTAAAGATATTGATAGATTTTCAAAATCACGGTTTGGTCTGGTTATACTATTTTTTTTTTGTAGTATTTTATTTGTAGAATAATTTCTGTATAACAGCCCAAAGAAAATTTTAGTACAAAGTTTAAAAAGGAAAAATGCAGAATTACTTTATGGCAGCTTTGCCAGCTTGTTTGTCAAGTTACACAACGTTTCGGAAATAAAGGGCTTTTTATTATGTTTTGATAATTTTTAGTCGTCAGGATTTGCAAAAAACTGAGTTGGAAGATGAAAATTGATTAAAAAAAAAATGAAAAATAAGAAACCACAGAATGCTGAGTCCATTAATTGCTGTTTTCTGTTATAATTATATCAATTTCATGTGTAAAATTTTCTATTTGCTTACCGATTTTATCCTAAATGTATTATCAAATAGCTTCAAAAACTCTGAGGGGGTTTTAATCTATATAACATATTCAATCTGTATGGCAATCTCAGCATTTTGTCAACTAATAAATTGTTTTCATTGATTGAAAATGTAACGTACTATTGATGAGCTTTAATAAAGTTAATTATAAAAATACAGTTCCAATTCAGTTGACCGTTTAGATAAGACATTTTTGGAAGTTTATTACGACAAACTTTTTCTCGCAGAGTTGCAGATCTCTACAATTCTGCTAAGACAGGATTCGTTAGGATTTTCCCAGTCTTTTGTCTGGCGAAGTATATAAATGAAAGAGTATTTTCTAAATACGATTTTCTCATAACCCAATTTGTAGACTTTCTACTACTCGTACTTGAGTGCATGTACGTGTAAGTAATTTAGTACAAACATAAACGGAATAACCTGAACAAAATAGGTCATAACATCCACAATGAACACAGTTGCCTTTGCACTAGACCCAAAGAATTGGTAAAATCCTAAGGAAATCCCATATATTTATTAAGAAATTTTGAGATATTAAATACATAATATATTTTTCGACATCTGTGATGTTTAGAATATGATCTCAAAATATAATTTTTATATATTAATATATAAACTTAGCACACATTTGTTTCTGGCATATCTCCGCATTTTCTGTGCGTTCGAGATGGCCGATTCAAACGTTTGCTATGAGAAATAATATAGATTTAATTAATGTAAATTTGTTGTAAAAAATAACATATATTAGCACTAAAAATATAGCTTTGTTTTGTTAGTGTATTTTTGAGTTTCATTTCCTACCTTAAATCTCCTCTACAAGTTTATATTTATCCAACATTGTGTCTATAAGAGACGAAAAGGTGTAAACATTTTTAAAGAATAGTATGCGGAAAATATGTTTATTATAATCAGAAAAAAAATGGAAGACAAGACAATAATAAATCGATGCAAGGGAGTATCGTGATAATCACAGCATTGAAGGATAGGAAAGCTGTAACATAGTGAACTATTAGTAGGAAGCAGACTCAGGACACTGAGATACTTTGTGTCTCGAGGGCATCGTTGCTCAGTAGTTGATAGGCGGGTCGTTTAGGGAGCTGAGCAACACGAGAAAGATGTAAAGAAAAAGAAAAAAACCAAACAAAAAATTGATGTGAGCGTGTTTAAATATTTGAATCCCAGAACAGAATTGAATAGAATAGCGATAAAAATGTAAAAAAGAAACAAAAATATATTTATTGTATAGGCAGATATGAATAAACATTTACCAAGTGTAAAAAGAGCACACATAATAAAAAGTTAGTAATTCACCATATAAAAAAAGTATATTTAATAGAATACAATAGAAATATGCTGTATTGTCACTGAAAATTGTACAATTTTATGGACAAAGAATACAAAAAGTTAAAAAAATATTAATAATTAAAATTTACTAAAATTACACAAATCGTCAATATAAAATTAAACATAATAATATAATCCATTGCAAATTTAATAATAAAACCTTACAAATATAACTCTGCTGTATCTGATACCCAATATATCTAAAAATATTTTGTTGCTTGTACTTAAACGTACTGTAATTTCTTAGTTATTCGTTAAGCAACTCTTCCACTGAATAATATCGTCTTTCAGATAGATAGGTCTTTGTCAATTTACGGAAGTTCAGGAAAAACGTAGATTTAAGTTGCAAAGGGAGGTGGTTGTATAATTTTTATGCCGAATATAATATAGTTTTCTTCACTAACTCAGTGGACGGGATCGGTAAATACACATCAAAGTTTGAATTTCTGGTGGAGTAGTCATGATTACGTCCTTGCTGGAAAAACATGTAGCTGTTTACAAATTAAGCAAACAGTTTTTAGAATATATGAAACGTGCATTTCCATAACGTAGTAAGTGGCAAATTATAAATTTTTCAGGAGGAATAAAAAACAGTTTTTTATCGAACATGTTCATTTCTTATAATGTAACATACTGAAAAAGGATTAGTTTAAAGGTATTATATAATACAAACATACCGCAAAGGAATAATAAACAAAGCTTAATTAAAAAAAAAATTCAAAAATCTGTCTAAGGTCAAAACGTTGTAAGTGCCATCAGGTTTGCAAGTCAAAAAACCACCATGCACGAGAATGGATTTTTCTGGGCCGCACTAGTAATGATGTTAACAACATTCATCAATGTATAAGCCTTACGCACTTTTCTACGTTTTTCTATGATTGCGAAATCTCTGTCGCAATTAAGGAAAGTGTGTCCTTTTACAGGAAATTTATGAATAATTTCCTCAAAAACGTTATTTGCTAGTATGGTCAAATACATGGCGATCATGAACTAATTTTTATTTTGACCCCCACAATTATCCGACCACAAAATAAGCTTTTTCTTTCCGTGATTGCCAATTTCCTTAGTAAGGTAAGTATATAAACAGGAGCTAATTTCCAAGGCACCCCTTCCCCCAACCTCAGTCCATAAACACATGAATCTCTTTCCTGTGATGGAATCGTGAATTCCTAAGTTACACACTGCAAGTTGTTTTGAATAGTACATTTCGGAGTGAGATAATAGGGGAATGTACATTTGCTGCTGCATATCGAAGGAAAGAACATAGCAATTACTTGTACATGCATTTTTGGTCTCAGTTGACATTGCTTTTGTAGCAGCCTCTGCTCTCCGATGGTGAAGCTTCTGTTCTGTTACAGCAGCTTTATCTCCTGATTTTATTTGAACAGCCAAACTATCACATGTGGAGCATGTATCTACTTTAGGCCTTGCAAAAGATAAGTTAAATTTTGATATAAAAATTTCATTATACCATTGTCTAGTCACTGGTGGTTTGTTAGGCGGCAGATAATCCGCACAATATTTTTCTAAAAATGCACGGTACATTCTACTTACGTTTAAATCCGGTGACAAGAAGAGCTTATCCGGGGTTTTCGCCCTTGCGTAGTGGCTCTCAATTTTTGGAAAACTTTCGATATGCTCTATAATCTTGTTAGTCCAGACAGTCTTGAAAATATTTTGTCGAGCCCCTCCTCGTTTTTCTGACATATCCATTTTACCATCAAGAATTTTTCTCCCAAAAGTTGCACTCTTCTTGGAGTTACGGCAAACGTACTACAAAAATGTTTTGAGGCAAACCCTTATTTCAGATCCTCCAGGCAAAAGTAAATGGTAGGTGAAAGAGTGCTTTCTCCTACTTTCACTGGGATGTTCGTACTGACCATGACGTCTCCTTTTGATTAATTGGGGATGAATAAACCTTTGTAGGTAACTTTGCTGCTTACTATAATCAGCCATTTCATAGAAATGATTGTACAACTCAACAAGGTATTCCAGTCTTATGGATCTATCATGCTAGTGGACACTTGCATTTTACCTAAAACAATTTTGGATTATTTAGATAGATTTAAACAAAAAAAAATTATTTATGTTTCAACGTCTATTTAGATAGGTATCTCTTTAAACCATACTTACATCAGCTGGTGGCATTTTCTTTGTAACGGTCTTTTTATTGACTAGAGAAACATATTCTTCGCCAGAGTTTCTCATTTCTTGATTTATATTTTTTTTCCAACTATCAACAATTCTTCTTTTCTTTTTGGACCGTTTTTCTGTAGTTTCATCCATATTCGTTCCAAATACTTATGTTTAAACCCAACCCCAACACGTCCAAACAAAAATAATTTAGTAACTGATGCGCCACTCTACATTTAAGGGCGAGCGCCCACCAAAGTGGCGTGGCAGTGGCAAGTAGCAAGTAGCACGCGTCTAGCATAATGTAACCAATGAAAACGAATGATTCAGTTTACACCAAAATGACAGTAACGTCATTCATTCTAATCATTCGTTAGGATTGGTTACATTATGCTAGACGCGTGCTACTTGCTACTTGCCACTGCCACGCCACTTTGGTGGGCGCTCTCCCTAACAGAATTGCACTACGATACTTACAACGTTATGACTTGCCGCTATCTTTATCCCCACTTTTCACGCCGTCGATAGCCATATCGACATGAAATAAATTTTAGGCAATGGAACATGGCACTTGCAACTCATTTAACTTAAAAAACACCAAATGAGGCATATTGGCACTTACAACGTTATGGAAATGCACGCTTCATATAGAGAAGGAAGAGTTAAAATCACCTGATTTTTGAAGTAGCTTCTACAGTGGTGTTATTTCTACTGTGGCCAAACAGATACCGCATTGCTCTTTTTTGTAATTTAAAAATAACAATTGGACAGCTATACTAGCACCCTAAAAAGGAAGGCCATATCGAAGATGAGACTCGAACAAAGAAAAGTATGTTATTTTTGGAAGATGCTAAAATTGATTTTCATCGAAACAGATCTTATTGCATTGCAGGATGAGGCTAGTTTCTTACTTAACAAATCGATATGAAGGAACCATTTAAGATGGCTGTCTAAAAATACCAAGAAATTTTACAGAATTAACGATACTGATCGGGCTGTTATTAAGTAGCAAGGGTTAAAGAGCTCCTTTATAGGATAATGCTACTGTCTTATCCACGTTAAAAGACAGTAAATTAGAGTCGGACCTGGTTTTTATTTTAAGTAGATCAGAAGTTATAATTGCATGAAGAGTTGCATTATTAGAGTCCCTCCAAGTAATACTGATATCACCAGCAAAAAGAAACATTTTTATAAGACTAAGAAAAAGTAGAGGACCCAGTACTGAACCTTGTGGTACTCCACATACAAGCTTTAGTGACTAGAGTCAGTATCATTTGCTCTAACTAGCTGTTTCCTATTCCACAAGTAAGATTCTTTCTTGTAAGCAAGATATCTGTTAGATTTTAGCAATAAGAGATTATGAACACAGGCAAGCTCCTATTTTTAGATTTTAGCTGCAGCTGGTCTATGACACGGAGGCAACTAAACTTATAAAAAATTCTGATCCGAAGGTTAAGCAGACTGTTAATTTTATAGTTAATCATATTAGAGAATGTTTACAAATCTGCTGATGACAATACAAAATATAAAATTTTAACTACAATTACCTTTTAAATCCTTACTCTCATCATTTTGTACAATTAAAATCTCTTCGTTTGGTAACTGTGTATAATTGTGTTCTGCAAATAAAAAGTTTCATCAAATAGTAACCAATTGGAAAATTATTAATTGTTATCTTCCCAATACTTACTAAAATGGGGTATCTCAAATGACTGAAAGATGTGTCTAGATTGTGCATCTCTACTTGTTGAAGAACTTTCAACTAAAACAAAAAGTTAATATAATTTATACCATTATTCACTTCACGTAAAATAATTTTTATTAATTACATATCAGGGTTACTTACTTTCTGTTTCATTTGCTTCCGCACACATTGAAATACTTCTGGGATGTAGATTAGAAGAGGAATCTAAAATCAATCAGCTATTTGTTCTCGGGAATTTCATTTTGGTATAAACTATGAATCCATGTAAAAGCAAACTTATCTTCAAAGTGCCTGTGCCATATTCGTTGTTTTAAAAACTGTAGTGGAATTCATCATAATTAAATTAGGATTTTTTATAACACTAAGCACTTCGTAAATCGTATAATCAGGATTTGGAAACGCATGTCTAATTGTTGACGAATTGGTACATTGTAGGATACAACATTTATTGTGAAAAACCATATTTAATTAATTATTCATCAAATCAAACAATTTAGACGAATAATAACCATCTGAAAAATCTGATTATTTATAAATTGGTGATTGACAATTATTATTATTATTTTTAGTTTGGTTCTAAACCTAACTGGTACTAAAAATGAGTACTAAAAACTGAGTATTATTCTTGAAATCAGAATTTGATATTGTGTAATAAAAAGAGTCTTCAATACTTACAATTGAAATTGTATTCTGTCTCTTATTAAGGCTAAATTTGTTGTATGTATATAGAATTTTGTCCAATCTTCTGCTTGAATAAGATGTCGTTAGCTTTAAGCTCTTGGAAATTCTATTATTAATAAAGTCGACTATCAAAGCGATCTTTTTATAATCCTTAATTTTATCTAAAAGAACTTTAGAAGATCTAAAAAAGGACTCTATAAGCGATTGATTCTCCTGAAAATATCTGTAGCTTGTACGAATGTGTGTGATGTAATTTTAACTTTTCTTAGTACTACCTCGACCACTTATATTTTCTCTTGTTTAAAAATTGTAACGACCTTACAAAATGAAAAGCCATAAAACATTTTAGAGAGCCATTCTTCATAAAATTTACGAGTGTGAAACTGTAACTGTTTCGCTGTAATATAACACAAGTACGTTTGAGTCACCTTCAGAGACCATTGTTCAAGAACTATAAAATATATGCAATATTGTTATTTAGCACGTTCAAGTCTTTTATCCCACAGGGGCGTTGCATATGTTTACGTTTATTTGCAACTTCTGTTCACCTCGATCTTTTTGTTTGCTAGGTTTTTCCGATACTACAATGATATATATTGTCATACTTCTTCTTCTCAGCCAAAGAGAAAAATAAAAATTAATAAATAGACCATTTAAATAAATTTTCCATCAAAATGGTCAGAATCTATTATTATACCAATTTTAAAACCAAACGATCCAAAAAGTAATCCAAATGCATATAGACCAATATCTTTGACATGTGCTATGGGTAAATTAATGGAACAAATTATATATAAAAGGCTTTTATGGACTTTTGAGAATCGAAACTCTAATAATTCCAAATCAAAGTGGTTTTCGTAGAAATCGGTCAACAATGGACAATATTTTAGCATTACAAAAAGACGTACTTGAAGCTTTTGCTGCCAATCAAAAATGCCTCGCAATATTTTTGACATCAAGGGAGCATATGATACCACTTGGAAACACCTAATAGTTAAAAAACTACATAATTTAAATATCAAAGGACACTGCCTAGCTTTCATTAATAATTTCTTAACCAATCGATCATTCAACCTTAAAACTAATGTTTTAAGGAGAAAGAAAAAGAATGTTTTCCTTCTGAAAACAGTAAAATTTTACACAACATTCCAATAAAAACTTTAGACTCATGAATCTCTTGGAAGATCTAGAAATATCCAAAGAAATGAAAATAAACCCTGATTGTTGCTTAAACACACAAATCAACCTCAATTGCAACTATAAACCTCTTTTTAAATTATTATGGGAGACTTTAGAGGAAGAAGGGTGACCTCATGCAATCTTGTTATATATTTTTCATACTTTTATTTTTAAACAAATTTTAAACTTTATTAAATTTACAAACATTTTGTAATTCATTTGACAGTTGTTCTTAATTGAAACATGAAAATACATTCTTAAAAAAATTTTTATACAAAGTTCTTACATTTTTCCATCAAGACATACAATTCTTAATACACTTAAGTATCAGATAACATAACATTAATACCAGGTTTCTTCTTTATAGTGTTGTTGAACAATTTGAGCCCTTGTTCCTTAAGGATAGCTGTCAGATTGAACACACATTGACCTTGAGCAATGACTTGAGTGAATTTACAAATTAATTTCATTCTGTATGATGTGATGAACACATAAAATTTAATTTAAAAACTTAATTTTTAGAAAGTCTTTGATGACTAGTAGTAATTCCAAACTACTAAATAATTTTGTAAGAATTTAAAAAAACAATCTCTATTTCCTATATATGACATTTGTCACCTGTCACTTTTGAAAAAATCGTTTAAAAGGACGACATTTGATTTCACTAGTTCTATTCAGTCTACGTCCTCACATCAATAGATGGTCGGGTCTTAAACCCGTACCATGACAAAAATTTTTTCAATTTTTTTAACGTGTTTGTGAAGTCCAGTGTCGACTTTTTATATGTTTTTTATGTGTTTTAAGAATTCCAACTCCTACAATATCATAATTTTAAACTTAAGGAAATGAGATCTCTTCTTTGTAGTGGTATTTTAAAAAAATTGAGTAAGTTAAAAATTACAATCTTTACCAATTAGTACTTATTAGAACATTTTATTGTAGCATAGCTTGATGATGGCTTTGTAAAGCCGAAAGCGCTCAGCTAGGAATTGCCTAAAATATACACACTTCAAAAATACTTTTTTGCATTTTCTTTCGACTTGTCATAAGTGTGTACAAAAAAATATCAGTCTTTTGATTTTTAAAACTAATGGTATGCTATCACCAAAAACAAAACTAGAGAATGGTTTTTTTTTATGTAGCAATAAGTGATGTCCTAGCCAATATGAACCCACCACTGAAAGGTCTCTTATACGCAGATGACATTGTTATCTATGCGAGAAGCCAAAATATGGAAAACATCACGAGTATGCTACAAACGTTTTTACATCAACTAAAGGAATGGTCGCAAAATTGTGGATTTCAATTTTCTACAGAAAAAACACAATTTATATTATTCACAAAGAAAAGCTACCCTAGTCACTCTCCACCCTCACTATTTAACAAGCCTCTAGTTCAAAAACATATTGTAAAATTTTTAGGAATGACATTCGACCAACATCTAAATTGGAAAGAACATTAAAAAATTGGCAATCGAATGCCAAGCAAGACTTAATATCCTTAAATCACTATCTAAAAAAGACTGGGGGGCAGATAGACAAACTATGCTCTCTCTACAGAACTCAAATCAGATCTAAATTAGACTATGGCGCGATAGCATATTCATCGGCTACTGAGTTTTCTCTTTAGCAGCAGCAGTTATATCCTCTAATATGTGTCAAAAATATAAGTTGCCAATACACTATAGTACTCTTAATGCAGAATTATATGCCATATACGAGGCACTCACATATATTATATTCTCACCAAATCGGAAATATATAATTTTGACTGATTCACTAAACTCACTACAATCTATAGGAAGAATATACCCAGAGAATCATATTCTTGAAAAAATAAAACAAAATCTGATAGAGTAACGTAACAATTAACGAATATAACTTCGAAGTCGTCAAAGAGTTTAAGTATCTGGGTTTAGATTAGAATAGGGAAAACAAAAAACATATACACGGAGTGCGCCAGAGCGTTATACACTTGGGAATGCACACTCCATAGTTAAGGTATTAGCATAGATAGACTTAGTTTTAAAAAACAAAAATCGCTCACTGTCTAATTAATGTCATGTCATCTTCAAGATAAACAAGAACACCCGCTACATCACAAAATTTACATAACACAAATAAGAATGTATAAAAGGCCCGTCAGGCACTCTATACCAGCCAGCAGGCATAGGCCCTTCAGCCAGATCAAATATTGATCAAACGCGGACTCTGAGCATCGAGGTCATGTGAGGCAAGCATGGGCTCGGTGGCCAGGACTCACTTCTCGAACACCCAGCCGGCGAGGAGAACAAAATTTTTATTTTGTCAAATCGGCAACTGAGTGAACGAGCACACACATTATTTTCCAGACAGAGAGCTGTCGGTCTAGACCGGCAGCTGGAACATAGATGTATTTGAGATGTACTGCTGGAGACGAATGCTGAGAATACCATGGGTGGCCCGAAGAACAAATGAATCCATACTGGACCAGCTAAACATAAAGAAAAGACTAAGAACACAAATATCAGAACAAATAATAAGCTATTTTGGACATGTGCTTCGAAGAAATGGTCTTGAAAAACTTACTATGCAGGGAAAAGTAGAACGCAAAAGAAATAGAGGTAGATTTCCCACACGATACACGGACCATATTGTTGCTACCATTGGCGCTCCATTGTCAGAATGTGCTAGAATGGCAGAAGATAGAAAAACATGGAGGAACATTGGGAAATTTAGCTAATAGCTTCATGATATCACGATACCTGCATCAGGTTAACGACTAAGAAGAAGAAGATGGTGGTTATGTATTTACGAGGAAGGATGAAATTTTGTTCGTAATTATGGGTTGTATCAAACCGTATTTTGTTGTTGAAATGAAAAAAAAAACTTTCCAGTGTGTTTTCCAGTTGTTCACATGTTCAGTTCTTGGCAAGTTAAATTTGAGTGAAAAATTTGGTAAGCTTCCATCCTAATCAAACTGCTAGCATACCTTTTGTTTATTAATTTTATACACATTTAAAAAAAAATTACGATTTTTAATATTTTATTTGCTATTGTAATAGTTCCTTCGACCTTGCAAGGTGCCATTTAAAATCAATACGTCCGTAAGCTCTGCGAAGTCTGGCTCATAAAACAATCATAACTTCTTGTTATATTTTTGAATGTCGTTGGGAACAAATAGAGCTTCGTTCGAGAGCTTTTTATGGGCCATTGTTTCTACTACGATACCGAGCAACGTGATATTGGAGAACAAAGTGACCCTGAAGGACACGAAACACCTGACCGTTTCTGATGGCTCTGCACTTTGTGTAAACATTAATGTACCATTTTATTTTTGGAAAATAAGAATAATGGTCAGTGGCGGCACAATAGGGAGAAATATATTTCGTTTGATTAAACTTTAGACTATGTTCACGAAATTTATATTCTTAGATTTCTTAAAACTCCACGTGGTGCAGTTGATGAGTGGATTAAGTAGTGAATAGCTGTTACTGCCGGTCCCAAACCAGGATACAGGAGGAGGGTAGTAGGATTAGGTTAGCAGTCTGACGGATTAGGACGAAATAGATGGTACCAACAAAGGCCTAGAAAAAGGATGACGAACTGTAAAACAAAAAATATAATGAAAGTGGCTACTTGAGATATAAACCGCCCTAATAACAGAGAGGGCGGTTTATATCTCAAGTAGCCATTTCATTATATTTTTGTTTTACAGTTCGTCATCTATCAATGGAGAAGTTTTGAATAACTTACGTTTTGTAGACGATACAGTAATAATTACGGATAACAATAATGATTTACAGAACCTAATGCAACGCCTTAATGACGCTGTCATGAGTACGGATTGAAGATAATTTAAAGAAAACTAAATGCATGATCATGACTAAATCTGCACATGCAAATATCCAATTGACTATTGAAGATACTGCAATTGAGAAGGTTAATAACTATAAATATTTAGGAACTGGATAACATCAGATGTAGACCAAACCAAAGAAATTAAGACACGTATTGAAGTGGCACGTGCATCATTTATTAAACTTAAAAAGTTTCTTTGTTGTCGGGATATAAGGTTAGAACTACGCCTGAGAATGCTTCGATGTTACGTGTTCTCTACTCTTCTTTATGGTCTGGAAGCTTGGACACTCAAACAAGTTCATCTGAATAAGCTGGCCGCCTTTGAATTTTGGTGTTACAGAAGAATCCTACGAATATCATGGATTCAAAGAATATCAAACATGGAAGTAATTAGAAGGATAGGAAATGAGGCGGAAATAATATTAACAATTAAAAGACGAAAACTTGAGTACTTGGGACATGTGATGAGAGGGCAAAAATATGCATTATTACAACTTATTATGCAGGGCAAAATCCGAGGAAAGCGAAATGTGGGAAGACGAAGAATATCCTGGCTTAAGAACTTAAGGGAATGGTTTGAATGCAGTAGTGCAGAACTTTTTAGAGCGGCAGTCAACAGAGTCCGCATAGCCATGATGATTTCCAACCTTCGATAGAAGATGGAACTTAAAGAAGAAGAATAACAGAGATCTGGTAATAAAAAAGAAATTTAGAGGACATCAAGTAGACATTCTACGTTTTGCAGAAAACAAGAGGAAAGGAAAAGGCAAATGATAGTATTGATATTGATGAAGGATGACATTTATTAAACTATAGTGAGGTTTCAAAACAAAAAAAGCAAAAGAAGGTGTAGCCATAATTATCAAAATAGAGTATAAAGATTAAATAAAATATTGATGGTATATATATTATTGCCTAAAGAATACTTTCGCTAAAGTTAAAGACGAACAGCGAAATTTTAAATGTAATAGTGGCGTATGCACCATAAGTTTACAAACCTATAAACGAGAAAAAATAACGATATAATGAGTTCCAAATATTAATAGAAAACGAAAAAAGGATGGTGGACTTCTTCACGACAATCGAACTAATGATAAAGAACGATATAACGATGATAACCAGCAGATCGAAAACGGATGTAGTTGTGTGTGTTTATAAGTTGTTATATATATATATATATATATATTATATATATATATATATATTATATATATATTATGGACTGTGTGGTAAAAGACTTTAGAGAGAAAGGTTTAGGCGAAGAAGACCCGATGGACAGAAATGAATGGCAAAGAAGAGTAAAGAACAGCGATCCCTGAAAAGAGAAGGAAAGATAAATCCAAGAACTAGAAGAAATTGAGAAAAAATATGACTTTTTTAACATGCATAAAGAATTAGAGAATTAACAGGAATGAGAAAAACACTTCAAACTAGGCAACTAAGAGATGAAAGGGGTGCACTTATAACAGATATAAACCAAAAAATGCAGAAATGGACACAATATATAGCACAACTTTTTGAAGACAAAGAGAGAACAGAAGCACCAAAAGAATTTAAGGATGATACTGGGCCTGACATTATACGAGAAGAAATTGAATATGCAATGAAACAAGCTAAAGATGGTAAATCTCCCGGGCCTGATGAAGTTCCTATCAATTACTTAAAATTCTGAATACTGAATCTATTGATCTTCTTTTGGATCTATTCAATACCATATATAGAACAGGTATTATACCTCTAAAGAATGGCTCCAATCAACATTCATACTGCTTCCCAAAAAAGCCAATGCAAAGGAGTGCAATGAACATCGCACCATAGCCTTAATGAGTCATATCTTGAAATTGTTTTTAAAAGTAATTCACAATAGAATACATAAGAAATTAGATGAAGGCATAAGTAATACACAAATGGGATTTAGGAAAGGACTGGGAACACGAGATGCACTGTTTGCAGTAAGTGTTCTTTCGCAGAGATGCTTAGATATTAATCAGGAAGTATATGCCTGTTTCATTGATTTTAAGAAGGCATTTGACAGAGTACAGCATAATCGACTTAAAGAAATTTTATTAAATAAAAACATAGACAGTAGAGACATTAGAATCATCTGTAACCTCTATTGGAATCAAACAGCAAAAGTGAAAGTTGAAAACGAACTGACCAAGGATATCCAGATTCGCCGTGGGGTCCGCCAAGGGTGTATTTTATCACCCTGTGTATTCAATTTATACAGTGAAGCCATCTCAGAATTAGCGCTTGCCGAGATCAGTGAGGGCACTTATAATAAACGGTGAGCCATTTAATAACATAAGATATGCTGACGACACCGTCCTTCTGGCAGGAACACTAGAAGAACTGCAACACCTTGCTGAACAACTAAATATATATTGCAACGATTATGGACTAAAAATCAATTTGAAGAAAACCAAGTTCATGGTATTTACAAAAGCACAAAACATCAAAGTTAAGCTAGTACTAGATAATACAGAAATTGAACAAATATCTTCGTACAAATACCTTGGAGCATGGATCACAGAAGATACTGATCAGACAAAAGAAATAAGATGCCGCATTGAAATTGCGCGGTCAACTTTTAATAGAATGAGAAAACTTTTTTGTAATCGCGATATCAATATATCGCTCCGGATAAGAATGCTTCGATGTTATATTTTCTCTACCCTTTTGTATGAAGTTGAAGCTTGGACACTTAAAAAATCCAACATTAAAAACCTAGAAGCCTTCGAAATGTGGTGTTACCGACGTATTTTAAAATATCATGGGTGGATCGCAAAACAAGCGAACAAGTTCTCGAACAACTAGGAAAACAATGCGAAGTTTTAAATTCCATAAAAATCAGGAAATTGGAATACTTGGGGCACATCATAAGAGGTGAAAAGTACGAACTACTAAGGAATATAATGCAGGGTAAAATCAAAGGTAGAAGAAGCGTAGGAAGACGTAAAATCTCGTGGCTACGTAATCTCGGTGAATGGTTTGGATGCAGTTCAATTGAACTATTCAGGCGAGTAACCAATAAAATTATAATTGCCAGAATGATTTCCAATCTCCGATAGGAGTGGAACTTGAAGAAGAAGAAGAAGTCCTATTAAAAGGCAAAGAAGAAAAAAGAAATTTTTTGAAAATAAAAATGCGAATAAAAGTAAAAACAAAATAAATTTGAGAAGATAGTTTTTATAATTGGAAAACAAACCAAAGATTTTAAAATTTTCAAATTGTATCAAATAAAAAATTGTAGGTATTACGAAAACGGTGCCCAAACTGGAGGCCGTCAAATGAAGAGTGGTTATTATATAAAATTGATTTATTCCACAAAAAATGTGAAATAAAAGCTAGATAGCAGAAGAAATAACTTTAGGAAAATATTAAGTTAATGGCAAGTTTACTAAATTGACTGATTTTCTTTAAAACTCTACATCCTTCTTTTTTTGGAACAGTCCATTTATTTTAATACCGAAACCGGCCATAAAAATATGTTTTGTGAGTTGGCATCACATGGGCCCTTATACAACACCATTTACAATTGGTAGCTAGACGCTTTATTGGTCTCTATTTTGTTAAGTACCCAAGCTCCAATAAAAATGAAGCTATTGGTCGTAAAATCACGGCTTTGCACAAATAATAAAATCACAAATTTATTACTTGCATTAAGTAGGGAACTTAAAATGGACTATTAAGCATAACAGGGGTTTATTCCGTGAGAAAAATTGATATGAAATATGAGTCTTCTGTTAATAGTTTCCTGTTATTTTGGATATAAAATACACCACGATAATTAAAGAGCGTATCTCTAAAGCGTATTAAATTCAAAAATTGATATTTTTTGATGTTTTTATTTTATTAAAAACGTTATATTAAATGACGGTTCATCCACTCTTGTTCCTTTAACCACACATTCACGAGCATCTGCAATAGACCTCACAATATGTACCCAAGATATTATAGCGCTAATGAATTGGAATGTTTTACAAGATCCCCACGGATCAAACCATCTACCGATTATCTTTTCAATTTATCACTCAAAGGAAAAAGAAACCAAGAGACTTCATAAAATCTGTAATTTCAAGAAAGCAGATTGGAATTTGTATTCATCACTCTTTACATCTCTAAATCAACCCAGGACGTATAGTGATCTAATTGAAAACTTCTACTTCTCATCCAATACAGCAATACCACAATACACGAGTATTAACAACAAACATTACATTCCAAAACCTTGGTGGGACAAGACGTGCCAGGAAACAGCCCGACGCAGAAAATTAACTTATATTAAATATAAGCAAAATCCTACAATAAGTAACCTAATAGAATATAAAAAGATGGACGCATTAGCGAAGAAAACCTTTAAGGAGAAGAAAAGGAAAAACTGGAGGGAATATTGTGAAAGTTTAAATCAAAATACTCCCATTAAGGAGGTATGGAGGAAAGTTAATTGCTTCAAAAATCGCAAACAATCCAATAATTTATGTATTGACCCAGACGAACCATGGATAACAGATTTTTACCAAAAAATTTCACCAGATTGGGTTCCGAATGACATTAACAACTCCATAGCCACCGTTTCTAGAGATAACCTTAGCTTAGATCGTCCATTCTATCTATGGGAACTAAGAAGGGTCCTCAAACAAAATAATAATACTGCTCCTGGTAAAGACAATATATCTTATTCCATGATCTCTAATCTTACAAATGAACATAAAATCTATCTACTTAATATTCTAAATAATATTTGGCAGAAACAAGCACCAATTCCTGAAAGCTGGAAGGAGTATATTATAATACCTATAAGGAAACCTGGCAAACGTGATGACGATCACAATTCATATCGCCCAATATCTCTAGCTTCTTGTCTTCTTAAAACCCTGGAAAGACTAATTAAAAATAGATTAGAACATTGGTTAGAATTTAATGATATTCTTCCAAACTCCCAATTTGGTTTTCGTAAATATAAATCCACTCAAGATGCCATAACTGCTCTCGTAACAACAGTTCAAGTCAATTTCACGGAAAACTCATCCACTGCAGCTGCATTTCTGGATGTATCATCTGCTTTTGATAATATAAATTTGGATATCCTTGAACAAAAGTTATTGTCAGTCGGGATACCTATAGGCATAACATCTTTTCTGAAAACTTTGTACTCAGACAGATTGATTTACTTAAAAATCAATGAGAAAATTTTTTCTCCTCGACTGTCTAATATAGGACTGCCGCAGGGAAGTATTTTAAGTCCACTTTTATATATTTTTATATAATATAGATTTAGAAGTCATTGTTCCTATTAACACCAAAATACTACAATATGCAGATGATGTGGTACTCTACTCATCAGACAAATCAATTGATGTTTCTAAAAATAATTTAACAACAGCTATTTCATCAATACATGCATTTTATGAATCAAATGGATTAACATTATCAGAATCCAAAACAGAAATCTGCTTCTTTTCTAGAAAACATAGAACTCCAGAAGGGTATATAAATTGTGGTCAATTCAAATTTCCAATTAAAAATTGTGTCAGATACCTGGGAACTTATTTAGACAGAAAACTTTTGTGGAAAGATCATATTCAACATATCATTAAAAAAACCGAAAAAGCTATGAATATCCTAAGAGCTTTCTGTAAAACAAACTGGGGTGCAGATCCCAACATTAGTTTAATGTTTTATCGATCTATGATACGACCAGTTTTCGATTATAGCTGTCACTTGTATGGTAATGCATCGAACACTCATCTAACAAAAATTGAGATACAGAAAAATAAGTGCCTACGCTTGTGCCTTGGGTATCTGAAATCTACACCAATTAATGTAATGGAAATTGAAGCTGTTGAACCGCCATTGAATTTACGGAGGCAGTATCTTACCGACAAATATATAGCTCGTACCATTAGCAGAGACCAAGTATTTCTCAAAGATATACACAATCTGGCTGTTTTAGATTTGACTAAAAGGTATTGGTTTAAGAAAAAATCTCCACTCGTGGCGGAAAGCTACAGAAATCTTTCTAAATTTAAAGAAGTACTTTATAAGGGTCACATTCCACCAGTTTATACTGAAAAGCCTCATGTACTGTTCTCAATAAAAATCAAGACAGAATTTCTCAATGATGTCCAAGGCCCCATGTTTAACGCAGAAATTCAGAAGAGATGGCCTAATTATTATTATATGTTTACCGATGGTTCAAAAAAGGGAAATAACACTGCTTGCGCAGTATATCAACAGTATTCTGGACAACATCATAAATATAAATTACCTGATGAAGCCTCCATCTACACATCCGAAATGCTGGGTTTAAAGTTTGCTCTTTCTCACGTTTTGACAAAGGAAATGAAGAACTGTGTAATATTTACAGACAGTAAAAGTGCAGTAGAAAGATTATGTGAAACAAATAAATCCAAGCAATTGACTCATCTTGATATAGAGATATTAAAATTGTACTACGAGGTTTCAAAGCTCGGAGGAGAAGTTATTATCGCATGGATCAAAGGCCATTCTGGGATAAAGGGTAATATAATAGCAGATGTATTGGCAAAAGAAGCATTATCAAGCGGAGAAACCATAGTCAACAATATTCTACCGGTGTTAGATATAGATGTATATAGTAAACAACGGCTTAAATTAAAATGGCAAGCCAATTATGCGGAATCCGAAAGACAGTCATCATTTAAATATTGGCAACCCACACTTCTTAAAAAAAGGTGGTTTTATTCAGAGTCCAACAGAAGTTTTATTAAAACTATTAATAGGCTAAGGTCAAATCATGCTCTAACACCTTCAAGAATGTACAAAATGGATCTAGCAGACACTCCAAACTGTACTTGTGGTAAATATGGAGATTTAACACATATCCTATTAGAATGTGGAAACCAACAAGGGAATATTACATGTTTTTATGAAAACTTACGAAAACTAAATGTGTGTTTCCCATTTCACATAAATGAATTAATTTTCTCTGGAAACTTAGAAATTTATAATTGTATTTATCAGTTAATAAGAAATTGTAAATATAAACTTTAAACAATATAATGTACTAACCCTAGAATTAAGATAAAATTTGTAAGCAATTTGCGAACATATCAATCATGTAATAAACCTTTTAATACGAAAAAATGAAAAAAAAAATGGAAAAAAAGAGACAAAAAAAAACAAATAAATAAAAAAAAATAGGCCAAACCAAATTAATATAAAAAAAGACCAAACAAAATAAAAAATATAATACATATTATATACACATCAAAAAGAAATACAAGTTATATGAGTTCTTCAGGTCTAGAATAAAGTTTTATGTACCAAAACGACTAATTTACCATTTAAACGTGCGTTTGAAAATATTTATTTTCAAAACCTCTCATCTCCCTAGTGGTTTTATTTGCAAGGAGTCTTAAATCCGATTGGCCAATCTATGAGCGTCTAGAAGTCACGTGACTCACTACAAAGACTACAAAGCAGCGTACCACTCCTTAACACTGGGAAAAATACTACCGTCGTAATTAAACCGTAGAATTTGCACGGCTAACAGGTGCTATTTTGGGCTCAATCTTCTCCCTAAATCCACAATTATATCGAGAAATACAAAAAGTAAACTCTACAAAACAATAGTACGTCCAGTCCTACCATAGGGTTCAGAGTTGGACTCTAACAAAAAATAATGAAAACATGTTAGAATGTCTCGAAAGAAAAGTACTAAGGCGAATATATGGAGCAGTGAATGACAATGGTGTGTCGAGAAGACGATACAACTTCGAACTTTATAGATATACCAGGAACCTGATATCGTAAAACATATTGAGATAGGACGTCCGAGGTTGGAAGGCATGCAATGCGGATGGAACAAAATGACCCAGTTAGAAAAGCGCTCCTTGATAGACCCATTGGTCAGAGAAGAAGAGGAAGACCCAGAAGGTTCCTTGATAACATCGATCAAGACATGAGAAATATAGGAATACGTGCTTAGCGGTGGAAGGCGATGAATAGGGACATAGGGAGAGAAATTCTTAAGGAGGTTAGGACCCACGCAGGGTTGTAAAGCCAGAATGATGATGATGGATAGGAAACACAACAATCATCCACATATAAATTAACATTGACCGGTTTGATATTGTAAACTTATGCTTGTATCTAGGATCATTGATTACAAACACAGGGACATTTCAGGAGGAGACAAAACGTAGATGAGATTTAGCTAAGATCGTTATGGAAAAGAACACCAATATATGAGAGCGCCCAATAATAAAAAACCCTAAAATGAGATTGAAGAAATGTTTTGAGAGTTTATATTGAGCAAAAAGGAATGTTTTGCTGTAGACGAATGTTGCGAATTTCATGAACCGACCATAAAATAATTAATTCTATTTTTAAAGAGCTAAAGATCATAAAATACTCTCCGGCAAAATCTAACGTAATAATTAACACATTTTGGACATGTTTTGAGGTCGGACATAGACAATAGTGGAGAGACTCTGCATTCAAAGGAAGGCAGAAGACTGAAGACCACGAGGAAGATCTAAACGAGATGGATTGATCAGATCACAGGAGGTTGCAAAAGAGCTATGCATGTTATATAAATGACCAAAGACAGAAGTCCATCGAAACGGAATAGAGTGTCAAGACTGACGAGAGAATAAGTAGAATACTTGTGTTATTATTGCTATGAATGCCGGCTTCTTCTGTATTTGTTTAACAATCTATAATACACTTAAATCAATTGATATACTGTTGCTTAATCTTAGCATATACGTTTAGCATATTATTAAACTTGACACTATTTCTAATCCGTATAATATTCGGTTTATATACTGCTTCTATTTTCGAGTATTTTAGTTTGTTAACAACTCACTGGTGAGCAAAAATGTGCGGTTTGAAACTTGGCTACAGTCCTTCGGCTTATTAGAAATTATGAAAACACCTTATTACTATTATATAAATAGGAGTGTTCTATAATTTGTATAATAGGGGAACCTTGGCTACTTGCTCTCACTGGCCTTGACGAAGTTCTGAGAAAGCATAAATTATTACAGAATTTTAAAATGAAAGTCACAGAAACTCAAATAGTGCTGAGTAATCTCCCATCTTGTAAGCGGGTCTCTTTTTTTTCACTCTCTTTTTCAACAATAATAACTGAATACTCATCGGCACAAGTATCGTAGTTTAGTTCTACAAATAGATCCGCTACTGTCACATTTACTCCATTTTTTTTTAATTAGCATCTTACATAATGTTGGTATACAAATAAAAGTTTGTAAGACGCAAGTCGTTTGTTTAAAAATACTGTAAATGTCGAGAAAATTTTCAGGGTTAAATTTTTTTTCCGAAATAGTTTTAGTATAAATATCACAAATGTCGAATAGAATATATTTATTTTTCTTTTAAAATGGACACTTATCTCATTATCACAATCCTTTCTTCTTCTTCATGTACCATGTCCTTTCAGAACGTTGGTTACCATCATAGCTATTATAATTTTATTCACTGCCACCCTAAGTAGCATGCTTGTATCAATATCATACCAATCTCGCAAGTTCTTCAACCATGAAGTCTTTCTTCGTCCTGGAATGCGTTTGCCTGCTATTTCTCTTTGCATAATATTTTGTAGCAATCTATGGGACCTGCGACCTCCCATTTCATGTCCGAAGTACTCCAGCTTTTTCTTCTTGATGCTTTTTATAATCTTAGTACTCTTGCTGAGATGTTTTAGTATTGTGGAGTTTCAAATCTTCTCCACCCAAGAAGCTTTTAAAATTCTTCTATAGCATCACATTTCGAAAGCCTCAAGGTGATTTAGATCACTTTTATGCACAGTACCTGACGACACCATCGCAATGGAAGTTTTAGGTCTCTGTTATATAATACCTTAGATATCCTTCTAAAAGCAGCTTTGACCTGCTCAATTCTGGATCTTATTTCATCGTGACTCTCTGTGTTACAATTTAACTGATATTAAAGGTAAACAATTTAATCAGCTTCCTCAATTTTGTAGCAGCTTCCTGATAGCTCTGAACGACACTGTTAAGTAGTTTTTCCAGATCTTCTTGAGTAGCTAGGAGTATTGTATCGTCCGCATATCGCAAATTATTGATGATTTCGCCGTTTACAATTATTCCTTCTTGTATTTCAGAAAGTTCTTTCGAAGTAAACGTTGAACAGCAGGGGCGATAAGGGACATCCCTGCCGTACTCTTTTAATATTGGGAGCGTGCGATTCTCTGGCCACTAAAACTAATGTTGTTTAGAACTTCGATCAATATAATACTTAAAACGATAAAATCCCTTTTGGAAGTCAATAAAACAACAGCACAACTCTGGAAATAGTACTAAATCTTTGAGCCAGTACCTTTATCACAAACAATGCCTCTTCCGTTCCAAACTGTTACGGAAACAAAAGTATGTGACTCTAAGGTAGTCCTGGATAATATAGTATCAGTATCTCGGACATTACATGCAGGACAATTATTCCATGTGGCAGAAGATCCAGAAGCCTACGCAATGGTGATCATCAACGTCGGATAATTCTAATAAGGTACGTGAAGAAGAAGAAGGCTGAAGAAAGTGAAGTGATTAGTTCAAAAGTAGAGTATAGTGCGGCTTAGTGTACACGAGTGCTTGTGTAAATAATTACTGTAAGTAAGAAAGACCCTATAGAAACATTATAGTTTTAAGTATTAATAAATTAGTATTAATTTAGGATGGTACAGAACTGCTCATTAATCTTTCGGATCAGATTGCAGTGTAAAAGATACCTCTTTTTTGTAATTTTCTTTTGTATTGTTACGATAAATATGTCTCGTAAATATTTTAATTATTATATGTTTTATATTTTACCTGATGGTAGAAATTCCAGGTAATACCTACCTGACGCGATGGGTCCCCCTCCGATATAAAAACAACAATCGAACCTTCTGGAAACAGGCTGCTATAAAAACCAGTTCGAGATCATTCGCCGCTCTGTCTGTTGTGGAATTTTCCTTCTAGCTGAGAAGGTCATGGAACCTTCGATAGTGTTCCATTCTAACAGATGTGGATTCAGTCAGAAGATATATCGCGCCGAGTTTTAAATGTAACGTACGTATAAATAAATTATGTAATTATTAGTCGAAAATAAATTGTTGTATAGTGGTTTAATAAGTTGATATAAATTATTGTGTTTTAGTGAATTAAAATAAGGGAAATAAAGTAAATAAATTATAATTAATAAAGACTTAACAGTATACTTTTATAAAGCTTTTCGTTGTTTTTAGCTAGTAGCCTAGTTGTTTTATGACCTTCAAGCCTTCTTTTTTAGCTTTGAGCAGCCTTTTAAATCCCTTTCACAGTTTTCCTTTACTATTGTTATAATTTTATTCAAGATTACAATGCTAAATTTTCGTTACAAAGTAAAAGGGGACAATTCCAATAGTTTGCTGTATACCATAGTTTAAAAAAGTAAAAACTTCTGATGTAATATATAATTTTATAAAGAATAATTCAAATTTATCCAAAAGAACTACAATTATTCCAAAACGGTCAGTTGTCTTTGAACCGTTTCCTTAACTTTCTCGTCTTGTAGTTGGGTTATATCAATATTTTTGCGAGACTATATCACGTTTTTTAATTTTAGTTGGGTTACAGCTATTATGGAATTGGGATCAGACCCAATGTCATCACCTGGATAAGTTTTAGCTGACTTGATGCAGTTTCTAAATCGATTTTTTATTAGATTGATTTGGTCTATTTAATTCCTAATAATTTCATTCTCTGATTCTGCATTTGACTTCCAGGTGTGGAGTCTTCTCGGTGGTAATTTAAAGTGAGTATTCGATATAATGAAATCGTGTTCTTGTCTTGATTGGACAAGTTAATTTCCACGTTTATTTGTGTTTCTCAAGCCATAATCGCCCACAATATTCAAACAGTGTCCTCTGCCCATTTTGGGTTAAAATTCCCGAGGATTAAGGTATTTTCTGCTGCTTTAACAGATCTGCTTTAACAAGATCTGCAGCTTCAGTAAGATTTTTGTAAAATATATCACAGCTTTCAACTAAATTTAACTAGGATTACTTTGGAAGAGATTAAGCAAGTGTTTTTCAACTACGACTGCAACTTCAATAGTGATTAGCATCATTTTTTCCGGCATAGTACACTTTATATCCATCAACATCACATACTCCCGATCTCGGCCACCACATTTCACTTATTTCGAGGATGCTGATTGGCATTCTTCTCATTTCTCTTATAGTATGTATTATGTATGCTATGTTTTCTCTGTGTTGTTGTACGATGCGGAGGCATGGACGCTTACAGACAACACTATTAAGAAACTTGAAGCATTTGAGATGTGGCTTTATAGAAGAATGCTGAGATTATCATGGACAGCAAGGATCACGAACAAGGAAGTTCTAGGAAAAAGAAGAAGGAACCAGATATTGTGTTTAAGGTCAAACGCATAAAATTTCAATATCTGGGACACGTTATGAGAAATCAGCACCGTTACTGCCTGCTGCAGTCTATATTGCAAGGTAAAGTCAAAGGTAAGCGAGGACCCGGTAGAAGGAGAATATCATGGCTGCGGAATTTAAGAACATGGTTTAAGAAAACCTTAACGGAGCTGTTTCGAGCCGCAGCGAGCAAGGTTATGATTGCCAATATGATTTCCAACATCCGAAACGGATAGGAACCAGAAGAAGAAGAATGTATTATGTATTTTACCTACCTCAAACATACTTCTGGGGTTTTATGTGGCTATTTTGCAAGGATTTCGGATACTAACTACCTGAGAGGCTCTGCAGTTTTGAGATTATGTTAGTATATTAATGTTTAACTAAATTATGTGTAACCATGATAGTGCAAACTAGGAGTACTGTTTAGGCTTTTAATACAGTAGTTCTCTACCATAATTCAACCATAAAGTTTATCCCCGTTTTCTTAAAACTTCTTTTTTGAATAATTTTGTTCATCCATTTTACTATTTCATTTTGTTGTGTTACTATGTCTCCTTCTTCGTCTCTGCACATCATTGGTCTTGATAAAATCCCGATAACTTACGTTTAATTAATACACGTAGACGCGCATATTCTCCTCAGTTCATTAAAATTTATTATATACGTAAAAAAATAAAAGTTTAGGCCTTAAAAAATGTTTAATGTGGATTAGAGCAGTTTTTGAATAAGTCGTCTCAATTTGTCTTTTATAAAATTACAGTATGTTAATTTACCCCGCATTCTGATGTATTTGATTAAAAAATAATTATGGATTACCAACATAAACAAGTGGGAAATAAACATATTTACTATTTACACCCAATACACAAACTTCCTATTGCATCTAATCAAAATTCACATAAATGAAGACGTTCAAGGTTCCTGAAATAAAATTTTGGGACCAGTTGACCTTAAAATGCTCCCTCAAATGACGACGCTACAACTTTTACGATATGAGTTGGCGCCAAACGGCTTAAAAGCATCTTATTGTTTTATTTTTAAGAAATAATAATACAGGTTTACTTTTCGAAGGAGCTTTGTCAATATTTATCACTGTCAAGGATAATCCTTTACTTGCTTAAAAAACGAGTTACCTTTCAGATTGTGGCGAGTTTGTATTTCGGGTGGATGCGCTAAAAAAGTATAGGTTTGATTTCTCTTTATTATATTTTCCTATTATTTTAATATTTTTCTAGATACATGGTTTAAAATGATATAAGGTCAAAATCTAACGTCAAGAGAAACAATAAAACTGTTACATTATTACATACGTCGATTATGCTGTAATTTCGTATAGTGTTCCAGAAGATCTCTTTTTTTACCCTTTAAAAAATCTCTATTTTTTTAATAAATATAGCCTGGATAAATTAGTCTGGGACACTTAATTAACAAAAATAAAAAATTAATTGATTTCTTGATTATTTACAAACCGATTTTATTTGTAATAAATCTGTTGAATAGGCGATAGAAGACCACTTCCAACACTATAAAAAAATATACACGGTGCTATTAAAAAAATTAAAGTAGGGGTTGTAACTAAGGGATGAATATTTAGGTGATGATTTTTTTCTACGCCATATTAAAGTGTATTACAAATAGAATAAATCACTTTTCGTCCCATTCGAAAATCTCTCTTCGAATATATACATATTGTTATGCTATTTAAATTGTATTATTTTGCTTATTTAGAAAAAATCCTGTCTATATTTATTAAATGATCTAATCTCCAATTAATCACAATAAATCAGCATTAATTAATTACAATCTCAGGCTATTTAACTTGTACTATTTACCTTTGATCGTGGATTCAAAATATTTTCCAATTGGCTTCCTAATTGGGATAGGTAATATGACCTGAATAAAATACATAGAATTTCAACTGAACTATATGTGAGATGTCCTTTATTTTAATGAAATTTTATATAACAATTAATCCTGTAATATTTGCAATATACTAACTTTAAATATATGAGAAGTTGTTTTCTATCATGGACCCAAATGTTATTTTACATTGATTTTTAATATGTGTTATAACTAAGCTCTTTTTATAATTTTTTTTTTAAATGATCGCAAAATTAACTGTCTCTATTATGTATTCAATTTATTTAATTAATAAATGAAAACCACACTCCTGCTCCAATGAAAAATTGACTGACCTTTCTTTAAACCTTTCTCTGCTTCTGCTCCTATTGTGGTCCAGATGACGTACACCTTTCTCCTATCTGTCCTTGTATCTGCAAACCAACAACTCGTTTTATTCTATGCAGCCTCCTTTTGAGCCAATCTCCGCGCCTGTTTATAACTCCAAATGTTTCCGGCTTCGTCTGATATTAATATTCTTATACCCTTTGGTTTTTCTATCTCTCTGTACCCCTTTCCTCACACTGGTCAGCTTTTACACAGCAAATAAACACACCCGGTAAACTACGTCTTCGGGACTTCAAACAAACACAAATCACAAAGCTCCTTCCTTCTTGGGCGACGAAAACTGACTAACTCCTTTCCTCTCTCCTATCTCATAGCCAAAACCACCCCTCCTTGCATTCAAAAATTGACCAATAAAAATCTTCTACCTCTGTCACGTATATTGTTATCAACCAACTCTCTCTATTAAAACGTCATTCGGGTAATTCCAGAAAACAACATTCTTTAATTATTCTAACTAAATCTATCTGCTTTACAAATATTTCTTACTAATAGCTACAAACGATACCTGTTTCTCAATTCAATGTCTTTTGTTAATAAACTTTTACCGATATAATCTTTCGGGGGGAAAAACCACCGCACATCCCGGTCTATTGTTTAAACACTTTCTATATACACTTTTATTACGGGTAAATCCATTTCACAATAACCGACTTATTTAAATTTCTTATCGATAATATTTGAAAGTCTTGTCTCTGAGGCCTAATGAACAATTCTTTGAACAACTTAAAATACATATTTTGTCTTATACAGGATGTTTGAAAATTTATATGCCCGTGTCATTATGAAATATCAATAATTTTAATTTTTATTTAAGTAATAAAATTTGTATATCGGTTTTTTTATTGCTAACAGACATTCAAAAGTACAACAAATCCCCGCCTTTGTAATCGATAAAATTTATCAATCTATGCAACTAAATTTTCTCGAGGCAAACTAAAACGCACTTCCTGTATGCTATCTGTACTTATGCTACGTATTTTGTGGCCACTCGGTTTTCCTTATTTATCAGCGTTTCATAGTCTCTTAAAATTTTACGCAAATCATTTTCTTTGCCTTCTCCACATATCAATTTTTTGTCTCTCCCATCAAATTCTTCGCACATATTCACCGTGTACTCCGTGTCTTTTTCAAACACCACTGTCTCCATTGTGTCCTCTTCATTTTCCTTTGTTTTTTTTTTCTGTTGGGCTCGTCTCTTCTTTTGAGGAATCCCATATGTTCTTTTCAACTGAATCCTTTTCCTTTTCTTTCATTTCCTTTGTTTCTTCTTCTGTTGGGCTCGTCTCTTCTTTTGAGGAATCCCATATGTTCTTTTCAACTGAATCCTTTTCCTTTTCTTTCATTTCCTTTGTTTCTTCTTCTGTTGGGCTCGTCTCTTCTTTTGAGGAATCCCAAGTTTTGCTTTCATTTCTTGTCAAAATCTTTCCATCTTCTTCTCCTGAGCTCGTCTCATCTTTTGAGGAATCCCAGGTTTTGTTTTCTTTGATCGTTTTCTGACCTTTTCCCCTCTTTCTTCCTTTTCCTTTCTTCGTCACCAGGTTCATTTCCACCGTTTGTTCTTTCTCTGATTTGTCCGTAATTTGTTTCTCTTGTTCCTTATCCTGTTCTTCTTCTTTTTCCTTTGTTATTTTCATCGTATTGGTTTTGAAGTCGATCACTACATGTTTTTCCGTTAATTCGTCAACGCCTACAATCATGTCATGTGACATATTCGGCATTATTACACATTGAAGTGCATACATATTTTTTTTCAATCGTACCATTACTCGTATACCTTCATTTATTGTTGCCAACGTCCGTTTATTTGCGCCCACTAAATTCACCCTAGGTATTTTATAAATTAGACTTGTTAAATTTACTTCTTCGATTAATTTTCTGTTGACCAGTGTTATTTCAGAGCCTGTGTCTATCATAATTTTAATTGGTTTCTCATTTATAAATCCATCCACAAATTTTAAATTAACTCCATTTCTCTTTTCATTGTTTCCTGCCAGTTTAATAAATTCCTTGGGGTGACAAAAAATTCCTGTTTGTTTCTTCGTTTTTAGTGAGCGCCTTCTTGAAAACACGCCTGTTGTTCTTCTGTGTTTTCTCGCCCGTCATCTTCTCTCTCATATTCATTTTCTTCTCTTTGCATATTATTTATTTCTCTTCTGTTCTCTTTTGGTCTATCATTCCCGTATCGGTTACCGCGAGATTCCTGTTCATTCCGTGGGTTATTGTATCTGTTTCCTTGGTATGGGCGGTTATTTCTACTCTGATTTTCCCGATCCCTGTTTTCATTCCATCTCTGGGTTCTGGGTTCATAATTCTCTCTTCCTTTCGGTCTATTTTCGTATCCCCGTCTAGGTATGAATTCTCGTCTTGGATAATCTCTTCTAAAATTTTGACCTCTATCTCTATATTCTTGGTTTTCTCTTTGTCTATAATTTTCTTGCGGTCTTCTTTCTCTTCTTTCATGCCTACGTGATTCTCTCATTTGCAAAAATTGACATAAGCTGTCAATGTCCTTGTAATTTTGGAGATTTATGTGGTCTTCCAAGGTATCTTCAAAGTGTCGCGATATCAACTCTACCAATTGTTCTGATGAATAATTATATTGCAAATGTTTTGCATTATTATAGAGTTGTAATGCGTACATCGTTTCTGATACGCCCATCCTCTCATGGTATTTTCCATTTTGTAACTCTTTATTTACTTGTAGTTGCTGGATTTTTCCCCAGAAATAATTTAAGAATCTTCTCTCAAAATCTTGCCAATTGTCAAATTCTTCTTCCTTGCTGACAAACCAAAGATTTGCCTCTTCTTTGAGATGGTTTCGGATGGTTTCCTTTGCTGTTGCAAACGGTCCTATGTATGTGACTTTTTTCTTTAGGTTATTTATAAAAGGCACTGGGTGTAGTTTCCTTATATCCCCGCCAAATCGTACTTTTACGTCTTCTGTGCTATGTACGATAACTTCCTTTCTTTCTACTCCTCTTATCTCCATCTCTGCAATTTGTTTTTCATTTTGCTTAAGTTTCCTTTCCATTTCTTTCCCGTCTTCTAGTAACGCCATTTCAAATTTTTCTTCTAACTGTTCCAGTTCCTTTTTATGGACAGCCTTAATATCCTTCATTTTAGTTTCCATTTCTTCTCTCTGCATCTCTAGTTTCCTCTCTGTTTCACTAACTTTTTCTAAACAGACTTTTACTTCATTTTCATATTTGTCCAAACGCTTTTCCATTTTTCTATCATTTTCTTCTAATTTCTGTTCTATTGCTTGTCTTGTTTTCCATTGGTTTTCTTGTATTTGTTGTGTCTGTAATTGCATCATTGCTAATAATTTTTCTAACATCCCTGTTTCTTTTCTTTCCTCTATTATTGTAACATTTCCTTCATTATCCGATCCTTCTTCAAACATTGTTTCCTCTTCTCTGTTATCCTCCTTCCTTTCTTGCATTTTGCTTTGACTCCTTGTGGTCGACATGTTGTTTTTGTCCCCGCCAAATATAAAATTCTACTGGTCTGTTGCACCAAACGGGACTTTTCTTGTTCAAATGTACTAACTCTTGAGTACGAGTATCAAATTTCAATATCCCACAAATAAATCAAATGGTAAAATATCAAATGTCAAATTCAATCAAATAAATCACGTATGGTAAAATTATCAAATGTAAATATCACACAAATAAATCAATTATGGTAACCTATAAATTGTCAATATCACGAATAAATCAATTATGGTAAATTGTATCTTAAAAAAAATATATAAATCTTTATGTCCTCAAATTTTACATAATATTTCACTTTATCCACGGCATATAAACCTTCAAATATCTGCTCGTCTATTCCTATCCTTTCAAATTTGCCAACTAGAAATATTTTTCAAAGCTTTACACGTTGGGGGCCATTTTGTTATGCTATTTAAATTGTATTATTTTGCTTATTTAGAAAAAATCCTGTCTATATTTATTAAATGATCTAATCTCCAATTAATCACAATAAATCAGCATTAATTAATTACAATCTCAGGCTATTTAACTTGTACTATTTACCTTTGATCGTGGATTCAAAATATTTTCCAATTGGCTTCCTAATTGGGATAGGTAATATGACCTGAATAAAATACATAGAATTTCAACTGAACTATATGTGAGATGTCCTTTATTTTAATGAAATTTTATATAACAATTAATCCTGTAATATTTGCAATATACTAACTTTAAATATATGAGAAGTTGTTTTCTATCATGGACCCAAATGTTATTTTACATTGATTTTTAATATGTGTTATAACTAAGCTCTTTTTATAATTTTTTTTTTAAATGATCGCAAAATTAACTGTCTCTATTATGTATTCAATTTATTTAATTAATAAATGAAAACCACACTCCTGCTCCAATGAAAAATTGACTGACCTTTCTTTAAACCTTTCTCTGCTTCTGCTCCTATTGTGGTCCAGATGACGTACACCTTTCTCCTATCTGTCCTTGTATCTGCAAACCAACAACTCGTTTTATTCTATGCAGCCTCCTTTTGAGCCAATCTCCGCGCCTGTTTATAACTCCAAATGTTTCCGGCTTCGTCTGATATTAATATTCTTATACCCTTTGGTTTTTCTATCTCTCTGTACCCCTTTCCTCACACTGGTCAGCTTTTACACAGCAAATAAACACACCCGGTAAACTACGTCTTCGGGACTTCAAACAAACACAAATCACAAAGCTCCTTCCTTCTTGGGCGACGAAAACTGACTAACTCCTTTCCTCTCTCCTATCTCATAGCCAAAACCACCCCTCCTTGCATTCAAAAATTGACCAATAAAAATCTTCTACCTCTGTCACGTATATTGTTATCAACCAACTCTCTCTATTAAAACGTCATTCGGGTAATTCCAGAAAACAACATTCTTTAATTATTCTAACTAAATCTATCTGCTTTACAAATATTTCTTACTAATAGCTACAAACGATACCTGTTTCTCAATTCAATGTCTTTTGTTAATAAACTTTTACCGATATAATCTTTCGGGGGGAAAAACCACCGCACATCCCGGTCTATTGTTTAAACACTTTCTATATACACTTTTATTACGGGTAAATCCATTTCACAATAACCGACTTATTTAAATTTCTTATCGATAATATTTGAAAGTCTTGTCTCTGAGGCCTAATGAACAATTCTTTGAACAACTTAAAATACATATTTTGTCTTATACAGGATGTTTGAAAATTTATATGCCCGTGTCATTATGAAATATCAATAATTTTAATTTTTATTTAAGTAATAAAATTTGTATATCGGTTTTTTTATTGCTAACAGACATTCAAAAGTACAACAATATATATATATATATATATATATATATATATATATATATATATATATATATATATAAAACAAATGCTGTTATGAATACAGACGATGAAATTGAAAAAAAAAACTAAATGTATTATCATGACTAAATCAGCAGATTTAAACATACAATTGATTCTTGAGGATATTGTAATTGAGAGTGTGGATATATACAAATACTTAGGAACATGGATGACATAAAATGTAGACCAAACCAAAAAAATAAGACACGTATTAAAATAGCACGTGCATCATTCGTTAAACTTAAAAAAGTTCTTTGATGTCGGGATATAAGGTTAGGACTACGACTAAGAAGTATGGTCCCATCTATACTGCAACGTTTACCTAAATATTTTTTCTTCGTATCTCTTACGAAAAATGACAGTAAACGGACTTCACCGCGCTAATGCCGCACCCTGTATGCTGAATACCGAGATTTTGGAAGGATTCACTACAATAAATAGGTATATGAATTTTATTTTGTAATTAGTTTTTTTTAATTATCTCCAAATTGACTATCATCCAACAAACTAGTCTCCAACTTTTAATTTTGAATTTTAAGCTTCTATCAGTTCTATCAGTTTTAAATTTTTCTATGCCAAAAACGTCAAAAAACTTATAAACTTATACAAATCAGCTATTTTGTTATATAGGAAAACCTGTTTTACCATTTGTCCGATTCACACTTTTTTAGGCAAAACATGTCATCTTTTGAAGACCTTAGCCGCGTAACTAAGACCGATCTACCCTTAATGTTCCCATATTACATAGACACTTCTCAAGCGTATCGACTATTTTAAAAATGATCTAACCACTCAATTGTAGCTCGCCAAAAAACGAGATGCCCTTTTGACAGCAAATCCTTTTGAATTTCCGAATCCGTGACACAATGGCACATGCAAATATCAGCGGGCAACGAACTCTGCAAGGGAAAACTTTTGTGTTTGTGTTAGGATTGATTTTAATCGGATCGTGGTAGAGGTACGGATCTTTTGAATTGGTCATTAAAAAGATTCGTTTGCAAGGATTCATTGTGAACAGTATGAAGTTTTAACAAAAATTATAGTTGAAAGCACTGTTTTAAAAAAATATGCAAATTTATGTGTACAGCGTATTCCCATCAGAATAAATTTATATCGTGTTCAATATGTGACAGAATTGTAACCTATCAAATAATCATTAATATTATATTTTTAAGAGAAATTAAAGATAAAGAAGAGAAATTAATACAACAGAATATACAGTGGAACCTCGATTATCCGTCTCTATTAACCATCACCTCTGTTAACCGTCAGGGTCCATACATAAGTTATATTGATAACTTAGGTAAAAATTTAGTCATCAATTAATTTTGTTTGAGTGAAGTTATGCCACCATCGCATTTTTTTATGTAAATAATTATTGTTCTTATTCAGGGCTCTGGACTAAATTTTAATTTAAATAGGTAATGATAAATGATACCGTGCTTTTAGAGTTTCATAAATTATTCCAATTATTTCATGAAATACCACAGTTAATCCTACAAGGGAAGATCGAAGGTAGGAGAGGAGCCGGCCGCAAACAATTATCTTGGTTAAGGAATATTAAAGAATGGACAGGAATACACAATACAGGTGAGCTGTGTCACGCCGCCAAGAACAGAATTCTAGTAATGAGATAGTCGCCTACGCACTTTGGTGTATGGCATGTTAAGAAGAAGAAGACTTTAATTTTTAGAATCGCAAGCCGAAAATAAAAACGCAGAGCACAATAATTATTACTGTCAATATCTGTGTGTCAACATAATTCAGTTTGATTCAAATCATAACATTGATTGTGTCACTTAGTGGCATTGGGCAAAAAGTATGATGTTCCAGAACAACAATCAATGATTTAAAGAAAAATTCTGATGGAATTGAAAAGTATGCTTTGCAAATGGGATCTTTAGATGGCCAAATGAAACATAGTTAGACAATGAAAAAAGCCACAAATGAATTATTCGACACGGCACGACACGACACTCTGTATTTGGGGTTCGTTCAAAAAAGAAACGAAGGTGTTCCTTTGTCTGGCCAGTTCCTGTCCAATTGTTGCCGAAAAAGCATTGTTTTTCAACGAGATATACGAGAACTGAAAATCGAAGGTGAAAAATTGAGCGCTGCAAGTCGTTGACGAATATAAAAGAAAGTTTCAAGATATGGTCGATGAATATGGTTTGACACGAGATCAAATTGATTCGACTGTACTCATACAGTCCCATACAACATAAATCCCTCTTAAATTGTTAAATAAAACATACAAATATAATTCAAGAGATATACTAAGATTTTTTTTAATGTTCTGTTAACCGTCTTTTCGATTATCCGTCATACCCTTGGTCCGGTGCCCTGACGGATAATCGAGGTTCCACTATACTAAATTTTGTAATACAAATTCGTTTCTCATCAAGTCAATAAAGCAAACAGAGCCGCAGACTGCCTAAATGAAACAATATGTAGAAATAAAAATATTGGGAAAGAAACGAAAGGCAGAATTTACAAAACAGTCATCAGACCAATAATGACATACGCGGTAGAAACAAGACCTGATACAGAGAGGATGAAAAGAATGTTAGAAACAGCAGAGATGAAAACACTTAGAAAAAATGATGGTAAGACACTATGAGATAGAGCTACAAGTACGACCGTAGATGCAAGGTGGAGAACATCAAGAACTGCTTAAGAAATAAAAGAGTACAATGGAACAATCATATAAGCCGAATGACAATAAATAGAGTAGTAAAGACGGCAAGAGACGGTTCGCCAATAGAAAGACGATCGGTAGTAAGACCACGAAAACAATGGAACTATAACTTACTGGAGGCACATTGAAAAACAGACAGAGTCATGTCTACATAAAAAGAAGAAGAAGAAGACGAAGAAGTTCGTTTCTCGAAGGAAATCTAGTACCTTCTGAACAAGTTCTAATTGGGAACTTAGGATAACATTTGTCAGAGTATTTTTTTTGTTCTTTCTCGTATTTTGACACAGTGTGAAACAATATGGTGAACGGTTAATGGTTTACTATACTTTTTACAAACAGGTGATTTGTCCGAAACCACCAGGTGTCCGACGTGTGACCAATGCTTAGCCTTCTTCTTCGTCTTCTTCTTTGAGTGCCTCTCCTATCGGAGATTGGATATCATTTTGGCGATTCTAATTTTGTTTACTGCTGTTTTGAATAATTCGTTAGTGGTACAGCCAAACCACTCTCTTAAATTTCTCATCCAGGACATTCTTCTACGGCCTGGATTATCTGCGTCCTTGGATTTTTCGTTGCTTTATATTTTGTAGGAATGTGTACTTTTGTCCTCTCATCAGGTGGCCTAAGTATTCAAGTTTTCTCTTTTTTATTAGCTTAGCCTACAAACGATTAATTTGTCTCTTCTACTTAAGTCAGTTAGCTAAAAGGTTTCGATGGTAAGTCATCATCATCATATAACCGGGGTCTTACGACAATTTCCGCTTCCCGCATTTCAGCCTCCATCTTTCTAGAGTCACTTATATAACAGGCCATAAGTTTTTAGTTTTCTAGCTGGTAGGATCTGAATATTATGTTTTAGACCTGGGTAGATCCCCTTCACTCCCACTCTGACGTCACAGGCCCCGCCTACTAGCAGCTGTCAACTGCCATGTCACCTATCAACTGTCAACTCTTAAACGTGAAAATTGCGTCAATTCTTATTCTTTTTCATCTGTCATCTTTCAAACGTGAAAATGACGTCAATTCTTCTTCTTTTTCGTCTGTCATTTTTTCGTCTGACGTATCCTCGTGTCCCATGTCCCCACGACGGGAACGACCATGTTGTTACATGTAGAATACAAAGACAATATGCCATATACACAGAACTGCGTATAGATTAAGTAATATTATTATTTATAAATATACAAGTAGTCAATTCTTCTTCTTTTTCGTTTGTCATTTTTTCGTCTGACGTATATTCGTGTCCCATGCCCCCACGACGGGAACGACCATGTTGTTACGTGTAGAATACAAAGACAATATGCCATATACACAGAACTGCGTATAGATTAAGTAATATTATTATTTATAAGTATACATGTAGGTTATGATAAGACTGGACTGGACCTATCTCTCCAATCTCCCTCTTCTAAGCCTCTAGATTGCATTGTTTTTGTAATTTCTCTTCTCCAGGAATTTGGTGGTCTTCCCCTTTTCCTTCTTTCTGGCGGAACATACATTAAGGCTTTCTTTGGCCACCGCTCCTCCTCCTTTCTCATCACGTGACCATACCATTGTAATTGCCTTTCTTGTATTCTATCTGAAAGAGTATCTCTAATTCCTGTACGGTTTCGTATTTCCTCATTCCTGATTCTTTCCATTCTCGATACTCAACATGACCTTCTCTTCTAAGATAATCCATTTCCACAACGTCTACTTTATCTCGTTCATGCTTTGTCATCGTCCAACATTCGGCACCATATGTGGTAATTGGTGCTACAATTGCTCTGTATACACGAAGTTTGGTATGGTATTTTTATGGTTTTGTATGGTTTTGGTGTTACGGTATTTTTATATCTTTATTTTATTAGACCACAGTAATGAATTCAGTATTCGGATGCATTTTTTCTTTGGGTTATTCGGTTTTGTACATCTATCTTAACTCTGCCATCTGCTGATATGATGCTTCCTAGATATTTATACTGGTTGCAACCTTTTATGACTGCGTTTTCAAGCCTCAGATCTGTGGTATTTCCTTTTTAAAGGAAATTTTTAAATATTCTGTTTTGCTTATGTTTACAGTAAGCCCCCATTTGGCATGGGGGTAGGTAAAATGGTAGGTTGTATTTTTTGTAATTTTGAGGTTGAATTCTTCCATTGGTTTTGACAGGACTTTTTGATTTGGGACCTGAAAAGTGGTTTTAGATCTATAGCCAGTTGAACAGATTTGATGTCTGATTTGGTCGTAATTGCTTCTTTTGCAGTAGTATCAGCAGTCTTATTACCTAAAATGCATCGTCTGAAGGAATCCAGATTAATATTATTTTATTTCAAAAGAAGTGAGACAGTTTTTTTGCTTCATGTATGGCATGATCTAATGAATGTTCGGAATATATATTTTTAATTGAGTCAATGGACGATATCGAATCTGTGTTCTTGGCTTTAGTTTGGTTATATAATTCTTTTAATGCTTGTAGGATGGCTTACAGCTCTCATGTATGAATAGAGGTGAATTGTGGAAGGCAGAACTTCTGAAATATACAATTTGAAGTTGTTACAGAATATCTAAAACCTGTTTTAGATGCATCTGTGTAGAGAATTTCGTCATACGAGTTTGTGTTGACCAGCTCTAGGAAAGATTGCCCCAGCATTTGCCTGTTGGTTTTATTTTTGTGATAATTATTAAGCGAAAGGTTAATTTTGGTATCTTATTAATCCAGTTAAGGAGTTGATAAGAGTATATGAGTATCTGTTATTGAAAAATCAACAGGTCGTGAAAGTGGAAGTAAAATTTGTGGTAATCTTTGGTATTTATTGTTAGTCTCACAATTATAGGGTTTGTATATTAGCTTATATATAGCTCATATATAAGGTCTCTACTGCATAATACTTTTCTCATCTTATTAAATGTTGCTTTAGCTTGTCCAATTCTCATTTTTATTTCTTCTATGTACTAGTTATGATACGCGTAACACTACAAATCTCAAAACAGTTAGTGATTCTCTCGGTTCTTAATTTCATTTAGTTACGTATGTCACAGATTCGTTCCTTATAACCAGTTTTTCATGAATCATGCACCTCTAGGTCAAATTCGCATTCACGCATCAGTGCCAATTCAGATGCGGGATAAGTAACCAGTTTTTCGGGAGAGGTCGGTGGTCTACCGGATTTTTGACCTACATTGTTAGAAAATAAACGATTTTATTTTCGCACACTATCATTATGCATGCAGTTTTTTGCATACTTTTAGATCTACAACGTAAATTGATCAAGTCGCTTTGCTCGCTTGGTGGTTTAGGGTTACATCGGTGCCGAGTCTACATCTATTCTTCAAATTTTTTATGAGTCATTGTGTGAATATCTGTATGTGTGAATACTAAGTTGAGAGGTAGATAAGAAAGAGTAAGATTAAGTTTAATTAAAAAATTCCTGATTTCAATTCTCTTCGCTTTTGTTATTCACGGGCTACCTATCTGTCTAAGCTATTCGATATTTATTCGGTATATATTTATTTATTCGATATTTTGTACCTTTCCTTTTTAGTTAATTATGGTACAGAATTAAATTTTTTGTCATGTTGGTGAATTTTGTTCTAATATTGACTGTTTTCAGGTATGACTACTATTTTGGTCATTCAATAGATAGTTCTTATATTGCATTTTATTAGATTATCTAAGCATTTAAGTTTAACACGGTATACATATTACTGACAACTACGTGGTAAATCACTTGACGGAAAACTACAGGAATAAAAAATAAATGTGATCCACATCCCGATGCAAAGCTTTAATTAAACAGAGTCCAAGTTGAGAAAGTTCACAAAAAGTTTATGCGATGGAATGCGGAAGAGAGTGGGAAGTGTATGAAAAGTAGATAAAGATTTTCTACCATGCTCTAGTCAACAGGAACAGGGTTTCCGTAGGTAGAATCCCCACAAACTTTTTTGAATATCCTCCTTCATCCGCGTAAAAGAAGTGAAAAATATGAACCAACTTATATAACAGGCCATAAGTTTTTAGTTTTCTACTGTCAACTGGCATGTCACCTATCAACTGTCAACTCTCAAACGTGAAGACGGCGTCAATTCTTATTCCTTTTCGTCTGTAATTTCTCAAACGTGAAAATGACGTCAATTCTTCTTTTTCATCTGTCATTTCTGAAACGTGAAAATAGCGTCAATTTTTCTCGTCGGTTATCTCTCAAACGTGAACATTGTGTCAATTCCTTCTTTTCACACTTCTTTATTAGATATGACTCGTCACGAGCCCAATACGTATTCTTGGCCCCATGCCCCTTTACCCCACACCCTGATGTATCCACGTGTCCCACGCCCCCACGACGGGAACGACCATGTTGTTACGTATAGAATACAAAGACAATATGCCATATACACAGAATGGCGTATAGATTAAGTAATATTATTATTTGTAAGTATACAAGTAGGTTATGATAAAACTGGACAACGAGACATAATTTCATTAGACCCGAGACTTATGAAGCATCAAATAAAAGGTGAAAGGACGTCATAGAAAAATAAAACATGACAACATTGCTAAATCTTCACATAGATTGGTCCAATTGAAACTTACTAGCCATCAAATGAAAGGTGGAAGTGTATCATAGAAAACTTATACATATTGAAATTGTCAAAGGGACATTAAACTTATAGGTTAAAGAGATATTGCAGATAAGACATACGACCAAGACTCAAATTCTTCGGTTATATCCAGCCCCTATCATTGTTAGAAACCAACAATACCATTCTAAAATTCTTTCTATTGGAAAGAAAGCATGTATTTTAAAAAAAAGCAACAACAATAGAAAACCAAATGCCAGGACAGGGATTCACGTCCAACAGCTCAGAACACTAACGCGTCGAGAGGCGGGGAGTGAATCCGACGATTACTCCGCTACCGCTCTATTTATAGTCGCGGTGCCTGTCGTGTCGGGACGTATCGGCACACTTCGTGGCGCGAACGTCAAGAAGCGCGCGCTGGCCAATCATGTGGCTGCATAGTGGTGGCGGGAGCGGACTGTGGCTCTAGACTGAGATTCCAGATGGGAGACAAGTAGTATCCTTCCTCTCGATTGATATTGTGGGGATTTTCTCGGATCTCTAGAGATTCGCGGATTTTCCTGGAATAAAAGAAGGGGCTCTTAGAAATAATATGGGTTTTTTTCGAACAATATGGAATGACCGGTTTCTTGGCAGTGTTCGGCAACTGCAGAATGGGAGAAAAGACCTGATCGAATGCATCTTTGATGCTCTTGAATCCGAGTTTTGACGGAACGACCAGTTTCGCCAATATACACATGTCCACATGAACAAGGAATAGAATAGACACCACAGGAAGATAGGGGCGGTAATGAGTCCTTAGGAGAGGGTAGATATTGAGAGATTTTCTTGGGTGGTCGAAAAGTAGTCCTGATACCTTCTTTGCGAAGAATTTTGCCAATCCTATCAGTGACATTTCGAATATACGGAAGAAAAGCCACAGGAGTATTACCCGAAGATTCTGAATTTGTTGTCCTAGGGTGTAAAGGGGGATTTAGATGTCGGTGTGTAATATTTTGAATTGTGGACTTGGAGTAACCATTGGCGACAAGGGTTTTTTGCAGATGGCCAAGTTCTTCTCTAAGGTTGTCGGGTTCAGAAATCGAAATGGCCCGATGGATGAGAGAGTTGATCACAGAATTCTTTTGGGCAGGATGGTGGTGTGATGAAGCATGTAGGTAACGATTCGTGTGAGTCTTTTTTCTATAAACAGAGTGACCCAATCGGCCATTGGGCTTGGAGGTGACTAACACATCGAGAAAGGGAAGGGACCGATTATTTTCTACTTCCATTGTGAATTTTATACTCGGATGTTGTGAGTTAAGATGATCTAGGAAGGAAGAAAGGGTATGTTGACCATGGGGCCAGATGATAAATGTATCATCAACGTAGCGGAACCAGACTTTTGGTTTTAAGGGGTAAGATTCTAGGGCTAAAGACTCAAAGGCTTCCATGAAAATGTCAGCAATGACAGGGGAAAGGGGAGAACCCATTGGTGTTTCCAGATATTTGTTTGTAGAAATTGCCTCTAAAAGAAAAATATGTTGAAAGGAGGCATTTTTCGGCAAGATCTGCCAAAACCAAAGACTTGTTATCATTGGTCAAGTGATCTCGCAGAACAACTAGAGAGTCATGTATGGGGATATTGGTAAATAGGGATGATACATCGAAACTGACGAGAATATCTTGGGGATCGACTGTGAGAGTAGAGATTAAGGTGATGAAATGTGTGGAATTTCGGACATAAGAAGAGGTACGACCAGTATAGGTCTTAAACTGATTGGACAAGTACTTAGCGAGTTTGTAGGTAGGAGAGTTAATCGTAGTCACAATGGGACGAAGAGGTACGTTATCTTTATGGATTTTCGGAAGACCATAAATTCTGGGGCAGATGGAGTTTTTTGGAACTATGGACTTCTTAACATCATCGGAAAGATCGGATTGTTTGATGGCATGGGAAATTTCGCGTTCGACTCTAGGAGTGGGGTCTCGAGAAATTGTATTATAACAGGATGTATCCCTAAGTAAGTCGTTTACTTTCTCTATGTAGGAAGGAGTATCCAGGATGACTGTGGCATTACCTTTGTCTGCAGGAAGGATTATTATCTCAGAAAGAGAACGGAGATTTTTGAGAGCTATGAATTCCTCACGAGATATATTGGAAGTAGGGATTTTGGCTGTATCAAGACATTTAGCGACGTCAAAGCGGATACGGTCGGCTGGAATTTTGGGAATTGTGCGGAGTGCCGCTTCCACATTTGAAACTATTTCTTCGGTAGGAATTCTGGAAGGAGTGATAGCAAAATTAAGACCTTTAGATAGAAGACTGCTTTCTGCACTTGTTAATTGGTGAGAAGAAAGATTAACGACGGTGTTAATGAGAGGTGAATGAGAAGTAGAAGTGGTGGAATGTGATTTTTTCTTAGATACAAGGGATTGGAATTTCTTTTTGTGAGTTTCGTTGCTTAGAAGAAGGATTTTATCGGCTTGATGATAGGAAATGCGGTCTAAAAGTGACCAATCATCGACACTAAGAATACTGGAGAGTTCAAGATGCAGCTTAAAAAGTTTTTGGGATTGAAAATTAAGGGTTTTTCGGATATGTTGGATCCGTTCACGGAGTAGAGATAGGCTGGCTCGATGTAGAATTCGGGAAGAAGATGAAGAGGAAATGTGATGTTTTAGAACAAGAAAATTGGGAACCAAGTTATTATCACGACATCTAGAGAGGAAGGTGAGCGAAGAAAGTAGAGATGAAACTTTAGAGCGAAGATTGGAGAACTCTGAGGTTTTGCGGAATATAACCTCCCCGTAGAGGTTGGTCAAATGAAATCGTAGGCTTCCACGGCCAGAGTCAGAATTATAGTTTATTCGTCTTCCGGGTTTGGACCGTGTCATTTGTGAGTGACCCAAAAGTGGGTTCATCTCGACGTTTCGCTACAATTATATGTAGCTTCTTCAGGAGAACAAAGAAAAGGAAAAAAGAAAACAAAGAACAGGAAGATGGGTAGTTAGCAACGGTAACTCAGTTACTCAACGCAACCAGTTCTGAGCTGTTGGACGTGAATCCCTGTCCTGGCATTTGGTTTTCACCTCTGGCTGCGTTGAGTAGTTGAGTTACTGTGACCAAATGCCCATCTTGGTAGTTAGTATTCGCCTCTGGTTGCGTTGAGTAACTGAGTTACCGTTGCTAACTACCCATCTTCCTGTTCTTTGTTTTCTTTTTTCCTTTTCTTTGTTCTCCTGAAGAAGCTACATATAATTGTAGCGAAACGTCGAGATGAACCCACTTTTGGGTCACTCACAAATGACACGGTCCAAACCCGGAAGACGAATAAACTATAATTCTGACTCTGGCCGTGGAAGCCTACGATTTCATTTGACCAACCTCTACGGGGAGGTTATATTCCGCAAAACCTCAGAGTTCTCCAATCTTCGCTCTAAAGTTTCATCTCTACTTTCTTCGCTCACCTTCCTCTCTAGATGTCGTGATAATAACTTGGTTCCCAATTTTCTTGTTCTAAAACATCACATTTCCTCTTCATCTTCTTCCCGAATTCTACATCGAGCCAGCCTATCTCTACTCCGTGAACGGATCCAACATATCCGAAAAACCCTTAATTTTCAATCCCAAAAACTTTTTAAGCTGCATCTTGAACTCTCCAGTATTCTTAGTGTCGATGATTGGTCACTTTTAGACCGCATTTCCTATCATCAAGCCGATAAAATCCTTCTTCTAAGCAACGAAACTCACAAAAAGAAATTCCAATCCCTTGTATCTAAGAAAAAATCACATTCCACCACTTCTACTTCTCATTCACCTCTCATTAACACCGTCGTTAATCTTTCTTCTCACCAATTAACAAGTGCAGAAAGCAGTCTTCTATCTAAAGGTCTTAATTTTGCTATCACTCCTTCCAGAATTCCTACCGAAGAAATAGTTTCAAATGTGGAAGCGGCACTCCGCACAATTCCCAAAATTCCAGCCGACCGTATCCGCTTTGACGTCGCTAAATGTCTTGATACAGCCAAAATCCCTACTTCCAATATATCTCGTGAGGAATTCATAGCTCTCAAAAATCTCCGTTCTCTTTCTGAGATAATAATCCTTCCTGCAGACAAAGGTAATGCCACAGTCATCCTGGATACTCCTTCCTACATAGAGAAAGTAAACGACTTACTTAGGGATACATCCTGTTATAATACAATTTCTCGAGACCCCACTCCTAGAGTCGAACGCGAAATTTCCCATGCCATCAAACAATCCGATCTTTCCGATGATGTTAAGAAGTCCATAGTTCCAAAAAACTCCATCTGCCCCAGAATTTATGGTCTTCCGAAAATCCATAAAGATAACGTACCTCTTCGTCCCATTGTGACTACGATTAACTCTCCTACCTACAAACTCGCTAAGTACTTGTCCAATCAGTTTAAGACCTATACTGGTCGTACCTCTTCTTATGTCCGAAATTCCACACATTTCATCACCTTAATCTCTACTCTCACAGTCGATCCCCAAGATATTCTCGTCAGTTTCGATGTATCATCCCTATTTACCAATATCCCCATACATGACTCTCTAGTTGTTCTGCGAGATCACTTGACCAATGATAACAAGTCTTTGGTTTTGGCAGATCTTGCCGAAAAATGCCTCCTTTCAACATATTTTTCTTTTAGAGGCAATTTCTACAAACAAATATCTGGAACACCAATGGGTTCTCCCCTTTCCCCTGTCATTGCTGACATTTTCATGGAAGCCTTTGAGTCTTTAGCCCTAGAATCTTACCCCTTAAAACCAAAAGTCTGGTTCCGCTACGTTGATGATACATTTATCATCTGGCCCGATGGTCAACATACCCTTTCTTCCTTCCTAGATCATCTTAACTCACAACATCCGAGTATAAAATTCACAATGGAAGTAGAAAATAATCGGTCCCTTCCCTTTCTCGATGTGTTAGTCACCTCCAAGCCCAATGGCCGATTGGGTCACTCTGTTTATAGAAAAAAGACTCACACGAATCGTTACCTACATGCTTCATCACACCACCATCCTGCCCAAAAGAATTCTGTGATCAACTCTCTCATCCATCGGGCCATTTCGATTTCTGAACCCGACAACCTTAGAGAAGAACTTGGCCATCTGCAAAAAAACCCTTGTCGCCAATGGTTACTCCAAGTCCACAATTCAAAATATTACACACCGACATCTAAATCCCCCTTTACACCCTAGGACAACAAATTCAGAATCTTCGGGTAATACTCCTGTGGCTTTTCTTCCGTATATTCGAAATGTCACTGATAGGATTGGCAAAATTCTTCGCAAAGAAGGTATCAGGACTACTTTTCGACCACCCAAGAAAATCTCTCAATATCTACCCTCTCCTAAGGACTCATTACCGCCCCTATCTTCCTGTGGTGTCTATTCTATTCCTTGTTCATGTGGACATGTGTATATTGGCGAAACTGGTCGTTCCGTCAAAACTCGGATTCAAGAGCATCAAAGATGCATTCGATCAGGTCTTTTCTCCCATTCTGCAGTTGCCGAACACTGCCAAGAAACCGGTCATTCCATATTGTTCGAAAAAACCCATATTATTTCTAAGAGCCCCTTCTTTTATTCCAGGAAAATCCGCGAATCTCTAGAGATCCGAAAAAATCCCCACAATATCAATCGAGAGGAAGGATACTACTTGTCTCCCATCTGGAATCTCAGTCTAGAGCCACAGTCCGCTCCCGCCACCACTATGCAGCCACATGATTGGCCAGCGCGCGCTTCTTGACGTTCGCGCCACGAAGTGTGCCGATACGTCCCGACACGACAGGCACCGCGACTATAAATAGAGCGGTAGCGGAGTAATCGTCGGATTCACTCCCCGCCTCTCGACGCGTTAGTGTTCTGAGCTGTTGGACGTGAATCCCTGTCCTGGCATTTGGTTTTCACCTCTGGCTGCGTTGAGTAGTTGAGTTACTGTGACCAAATGCCCATCTTGGTAGTTAGTATTCGCCTCTGGTTGCGTTGAGTAACTGAGTTACCGTTGCTAACTACCCATCTTCCTGTTCTTTGTTTTCTTTTTTCCTTTTCTTTGTTCTCCTGAAGAAGCTACATATAATTGTAGCGAAACGTCGAGATGAACCCACTTTTGGGTCACTCACAAATGACACGGTCCAAACCCGGAAGACGAATAAACTATAATTCTGACTCTGGCCGTGGAAGCCTACGATTTCATTTAACAATAGAAAACATAACGTGTAGGGTTCATAGTTTTTATTTATAGTGTTATTATGTATAAATGAAAATAAAGATTAACTATATATTTATTGATCTTGTGTTATTTCTCCAATATTCAACTGAAATCATGAAAATTTGTGGAAATACCCAACAAAATAACTTGTTTTGGTTATTTTAATCGCTCTTGAACTGATTCCGAGATTGCATAGAAACATTTTCATAAAATCAAAGACGTTTTTTAGCTCTAGCTTGGAAGTAAACAAGGATAAATAATTTAGATTGTTAGAAAGTATTATAAATATCAACAACGGAAATCCAACCATAGCGGCACGTGAGATCCCAATTCGCGGAGGAGGTTGGCATTGTTCTATTCGCGGTAATACCACAACAGAGCAAAAAATGAGAAACATATGGGACAATGAACGTATATTTCAAGCAAACATCGGCACAAAATTAACAGGTACTAATTGAATAAAATTATACAAAGCTGTTTGTCGTTTGCTTGACAATATGGTTTTGTCCATTTTCGGGGAACGGCTACAAGTTGCTTGGCACCCACCTAAAGTCGCAAAAATGAAAAACAACACCATAAACTTTTAAATTAATGTCTCCAGACTATCTGAAAGAACATTCGTGTGGGGGGAAGCGGGAATGCAATACTTTATGTTATATATTAATAAAGACCGCACGACACCCACTTCTACTATCTCATGCTAATTTAATGGTGTAAAAACCGCACCTTCCTATTCGTTGTAATAGAATACATAATTACTAAACAAATATATCTAATAGTTATATTCAATGTATAACTCAAACATATATACACATTGAGAGTGACCAAATATGTTTGAAAAAATAACACAGGTCTACAAAAAAAAAACTTTTTGAAAGATATTTTAAATTTGACAAGTGATTTTATATAATTTTGGTGCGCTGATTCCAAATCTGCAAACCAATTTTTTCTATCACGTAAGGTATTTTAGCAAATTAAAAAATAAAAAAAACACTAAATGTGCTTATAAATACATTTATTAATATATTTTAAAAATAAGAGTAATGCTCAAAATAAAGACAACTACATATTTTATATGCACAGCTTAATGAAATCCTTTTCTTTTTGTCAAAAAACTGCTTTTTGTAGAAATTTTTCTATAAATTTTGTTAGGATTATCACGTTGTAGCATCCAACCATAGTCTGTCACCATGGATACGCTCCATTTACCCTGATAACGTCTTTCCATCTGCTTAATATCTTAGTAGAAACGTTCCACTTGCTCTTCGCTAACATCTCCAAGATTTCATGGAAATTGGTCTAGATAAGTGAATAAAAAATGCACTTTTAAACTCATATTGCATCCTAGAATACGAAAATTTTGTAGATTTGTGTGTGTAGTTTGGAATTTTCTTATTTCCCAAGAACTTTTCGATAACTTCTCTAAATGAAATTCACGCTTTCTTTTCGATAAGCATCATTTGCTTCGAATTTTGAAAGTTTTCGTCTCTGCATAAAAATCTAATGTCGGGACCAAAAAGTCCTTCTTTTAATTTTGCATGGGACAACTTGTCTGAAATTTTGAACAAATATATTTAAAACATTCTCCGTTTTTGTCAATAGCTTTAACAAACTGTTTCATGAAACCTAATTTTATATGCAAAGGAGCAATAAAATTCCTTCATGATCAACTAAGGCATTGTGTTTTATATTTTTTACAAGGTTTTCTCTTGTAGGTCATTCAGGTCGATCGCAGGAGAAAAAGCAGCAATCATCAGAATGGTTTTGTGGCTCCATGGAAACTCCAAAACTCAATGACTTTTTTCTTCCTTTTGTCCAACTTCTTAAAGCTTCGACACAAACTTTACATACAATATGTGGTGCCCAAGATTTGTCTTGTTCTCCTATTTTCAGTCCAAAATAGGCATGATGTGGTTGTTTTGCAACCACTAAACTACCACAAATATAACAAAAGTAGTCTGCATTATTAACACAAGTTCGAAAAAAGAATAGAATAACAAATAAATAGTACTAATTCGAAACATAGCGATAAATCTCCTCAAACTGCTAAAAACAAACAACTGATTTTGATGCGTTTATTTACGACTAGGAGAGGTGCAGCCGCTTACAGTGTTGCCACAATTCAGAATTTTATTAAAATATATTTGGACAACTGTTTGTGCAATATATTTACACTAAAAATCGTTTTTATAATTTTATATGTAAACTTTTCGTATAATCAAGAAATTTTTATAAGATCTGGATTTGCGATAAATTGGAAGGTGATAGAAAAAAACTAATGTCAGTTTCGGATTCAGGAGGTCAAAATTACCTCACAAAGGATGTTTATTTTAAAACATCAAATTCATTGTTGACCTGTGTAAGAGTTTGAAATATTTGACATAGAAATCTCAAATCATTACATAACATTATTAATTTTAAAAAACCTTTGATACCATTTGAGAACTCTTTTTTATTTACATCATAAGTAAATAAAGCATGTACGAGAAGTGCTAAATTGAGGAAGAATCTGTTATACCTACGTGTTTTTCGTATATGCGAAATTCTTAACCCTCCACTGCATGAATTATTGCAAACATAAAATAAAAAAACATATTTTTATGTATTGTGATTTTTATTTAGGCATATGAAAGGCATTATTATATTTAAAATAACTGTTTAGAACTATGTATATCTAGAAGTTTTCTGGTAAACCCATATATGGTTTCATATTCAATACCTACAAATCATTCAATACCTACAAATACAAAAAAATGGAAGATTTTTTGAAAATCCATGTTTTTTCGCATGCAATATAAGAACATATTTTAATAAAATGTTGACAAAAATACATTAGTTATGAAATTGTGATAAACAATTCCCTATTTCATTATAACATAAAAATACTTTACACTTTATACTTTTGGTGTAAGTTTTTTTTTGTACATCCCTTTGGCGATATTTTAAAAACCAGTGTCCAACGTTGTCCGTACGCCCAAAATTTAAAGGTATCTCTTGAGGTCTTGCAGCAGTTTTTGTTGTTCTTTTTGTTGGTGTTGTTGTTGTTCCATTGGATAACACAGGAGGAGTTTCTTGACGACCAGTGTTGGAGTTCCTTGATGACTAGACGTTGGAATCCCATTTTGTCCTACTGGACGACCTCCCTTTCTTAGTAGTGACTTCCCAGATTTAAATAAATGTTCAGGAACGGCTTGTATGAAGTCAAATAATAAAACATATGAAAGAAAAATCGTTTATACCATTTTCTTGATCTTAGATGGATTCTGTAAAGCCCCAGCATCGAGTCTAATAAGTCTACTCCTCCCATTAGCTGATTATAAACTTCAACAATTTGAGGACATGGAATCTTTGTGTACGTTTGTTCTTTTCGCAAGTACCTACGTTTTGCGGTTCTAGGTTCACTACCAACGTAAGTTAATAACATATTTACTGGCTTAGTATCGAACCAAGTTAGTAGACTTATGTTTACGTCTTCAACAAGGGCTACTTTTTTTACAATGAAAACACGTTCTTTATTCTTTAGTTCTTTTTTGGATAGGATTCCTGAATTTGGAACACAGTTTAATCGAACAGTACCTAAACGCAACAATCCATTTTTTGTAAGATAAATTTGTAATTTTGGACTATTAAATCAGTGATCGAAAAATATTTTATGATTAACATTCGGCCCTCTCTCTCTGACAGTTTAGTGACAATATTTCCACTGACTCCTAAATCAAGCGCTCCATTTGGAAAAGTATTGCTTTGTTTACCAGCAAAAATATCAAAGTCATAACTAACACCTGATACACCACAAGTACTTAATTTTTGTATCCCCAATTGTGAGGTTTTGCCGAATTATATTGTTTAAGGCGGTACCGGCATTTCATATTGATAATTTGTTTGTCAACAGCTAGATGTTCCTTATGGAAACTGATAAAAGGCGTTGTTTAATCTCGAATTTTGAACAATTTATGGCCTGGATTACCAAAAGGAACTGAGTTACTATTATTAATATAATGAAGGTGTTACTTTATATAAGTTCCCATCTATTGCAGGTCATAGATTCAAATACTTGTGGTTGATCTACAGTTGCATTTCAGTAAAGTTTCGATGATGCTAATTTCACGAATGACATAAATATTACAGTTCCTATGAATTGCTCCATTTCGTTTTTAGTAATATTGGTAGGTTTGGTTATGTTATCCTGCAGAGCTCTTAAGTTTGATTGTTCAATAATCATAGATATTAATTCTTTTGGAAACAAAAGCAAGAAAAAATCTGCAGGAGTTTCTAACTCAAGGATACGTTCTGGTAGTTCTGCAACTGCTTCAAATAGCCTGATTACCAATTATCAAATTCTATTTATATCAGAGCAAATAGTTATTTTTTCATCCAAATTTCTTTGTTCATTGCTCTCACTATTGTAACATTTTTTTCTATAATTAAAATATTATATAATTTTTAATTGTTGTTAAATTTTATTGGAAACTTTCGAAAAATTACTGAAGAATCTACCTACTTATTTAAAAACCTCCAGTTTGGTTAATCCTTGGATAATCTCTTTGCGGTTTCGCGTCTAATCCTTTTGATAGATTTGTTAAATATCGTCGAACGCACGTTTATAGCAATTTGATTCAAAATTTTTCCTAATCTAATCTAATTCAAAAGTTTTCCTCACGTTCCAATTGCTGGTACCGTTGTTAACCTCGAACCTTTACAACCTTTTTGTCTTCTTAGAAATACATACTGGCTGGCCTGTTATTTTCCCCACCTATTTCTGGAGCAAGTTTGTGAAATTTTTAGAGGAAGAACTTACTTTTGGTGGGCGATCTTTGAGTAAAGACGTTCGCTCATATTATCGTCTCTGTGTTATCTTACCAGTCTTTTTAAATTTTTTCTTTCTTTCTTGTGAAAGTGCAAACATCAGGATTGGCCAAGATAACTCTAAAGAGCTTGAAATATAAAGAGGAGCAATACAGGGCTGCATATTGTCCCCACTAATATTTAACACCTATTCGGAGTTTGTTTTCAATAAAACATTGGATAGTGTTCAATGTGGTATCAAAATTAATGGCGTCAATATTAATAATTTGAGGTAAACCAATGACACGGTGTTAATTGTAAATAGTTACGAAGAACTTTAAGATTTGATTAATAGAAATATTCTGATCATAATAAATTATCTGAGCAATAGAAGCGAAACACCACAAAGATAAAGGTGATGATTGTAAAACACCAATACAACCAGAAGTGGTAACAGGTTATGGAAAACAATGGGAGAGAACAACAGTATCACTTACCGTGGTTGTAATCTAAAAGAGAACTGGGATATGAGCAGAGAAATTAGAATAGCTATAGGCCAGAGCTGCATTATCCAGGTATCAAATTAGGAAGATGTTAAGTATTCTCTTTTTCATATGGTGTTGAAGGTAGGACTTTATCGAATACACTTCTCAGAAAACTGGAAGTCTTTGAAATCTAGGTGTATCGGAGAATCCTGTGAATAAGCTAGGTAGATAAAGTTCATAACGATGTTGTTTTTCAGCGGATGAGAAAATTTGCGGACTTTGTTAGAACAGTTTAAAATTGCAAACTGGAGTATTTTGGTCATGTTATGTATCGCCCAGAGGGATATAATATACTTAATTTAATGATACAAGCAAGATACGCTGAAGAAAAGGGCCAGGTCGAAGAAGAACGTCGTGGCTCAGAAACTTGACGGAATGGTTTAACAGATTCTTTGCATTCATTTTTCGAGCTGATGTCAACAAAATATAGCCAATTTGAGAGCAAGATTTGATAATCAAGCATATGACAGGAAGAAGAAGATTGATTTAGCTGCTGTATTTCTTTTGATTCGTTCCCATTTCCTTTAACAAACTTGTATTTTGTCTTTTGTTTTTTTTTTTGCCAACACAAAGGATATAATTCAAGAATTTTCGATTAATACGCAAAATTATCGCAATTTTATAAAATATATTTTACAAAATTAATTTTACTCCAGTTCTCCCTACACTCGAAATTGACGCCACGAAAAAAATCAAGCGTTCTTCAGGTGCAATAATTTATAAGTAATATAACGTTCCTGTATCTTTGCAATAATTAAAAACTGACCAATGGAATCGTTTGGCGCCAGAATCAACGAGGTCATACAATCATCTTGTAAACAATAAATGCTGAAGTCTTTTCATAGAACGTGAAGGATTTCTTTTGCAAATGTTTGCGTTAGAACTGAAAGGATTAGTCGTGACACGCTGTGGGTATAAAAAAAGAGTTGAAGTGAAAGGATTCGTGTTGGCTGAGTGACCTACATATTTTGTTTAAATCGGGTGTGACTTGAATAAGCTGATGTGAATGGGAATTATTTACATTCTTAGGATGTAATAATACCGGGTAAAATAAGTAAAACTTGTACTGCCATTTTATTTCATGATCATAAACATTAACGGGGTAGAGATATCTCTAATAATAAACTGAGTCTTTCAAAGTTTTCTAATACAAGATCTTTGATTAGGACTTCAGGTTTATCAAATGGAATGAATGATATTTCTTTTACCAAATGTTTTTAGTCTTCCTAAAGTTGGACCGATTACATTTCTTGTTTAAATTGTTCTTCCTCCATTGGCATCACCTTTATTCATACTTTAATATTTGAACAATTTCAATTGTACTTATAAATTTTTTTAATACAGTTTATTTACAATATGGCTTTAAAAATTAGGTTAATCAACTGTTTAATATTCGTAATACTAACATACGGATCTGAATCTTGGACCACAAGACAAACGGAAAGAGGAAAGATATACGCCACTGAAATGTTCTGTTGGAGAAGAATATTACGAATTCCGTGGAACGACCACAGGACAAATATTTCAAGTTTAAATGAGCTAAAAGTTAGCAAGAGGCTACCCGTCAAAGTTCATCTCCAACAATTAAAATACTTTGGATATGTTATGAGAGCAGATACAGGAAACATTCTTCTTCTTCTTCAGATGCAAATCCACTAATGGATGTTAGCGATCACATTTTCCATTAATTCTCTATTTCTTGCAATATGTATCAGATATTGTATGTCGTTAATCCCTGTCCATTGCCTTATGTTTCGGAGCTAGGATATTTTCTTGCGTCCCATTCCTCTCTTGCCTTCAATTTTAGCCTCGATTATAAGTTGGAGGAACTGTTATTTTCATTTCGCATGATGTCCATGGTATTTTTAGGATACGGCGATAAAGCCACATTTCGAAAGCTTCTAATCTGTTTATATCCCTCGTTTTGAGTGTCCAGCCCTCTACGCCATATAACAGCACTGACCATACGTAGCACTTAGTAAACCTTAGTCTCAGTTGAAGATCAAACTCTGAACAAGTCAGTACTTTCTTGAATTTTACGAAAGTTTGTCGAGCTTGCTCAATGCGACATTTTACTTCCCTGTCCGATGCCCAGTCTTCAAAAAGCCACGATCCCAAGTATTTAAATTTACTCACTCTTTCAATGGACTTAGTATTCAGTGTTATGGTGAAGTTTTCAAGTGCATCTAAGTTTCTGGAGATGATCATAGATTTGGTCTTTTTGGTATTAATCTCTAATCCCATTCGCTTACTGTATTCTCCGATTATAGTGACAAGTTGTTAAAGATCGACTATGTTGTCACAAATTAAGACACCATCATCAGCATATCGTATGTTGTTGATCAATACTCCATTCACCTTGATTCCCATCTCTGCATCCTCCAAGGACTCTTGAAATATGGCTTCCGAATAAATGTTAAATAAAAGAGGGGAAAGCACACATCCCTGTCGAACGCCTCTTATTATATGTATGGGTTTGGATATAGAATTGTCTATTTTTAACTGTGCCGTTTGATGCCAGTACAAGTTTTCAATGCATCTTATGTCTTTTTGGTCTAGATCAACTTTCTTAAGAATCTGCATCTACTTGTGGTGTTGGACACGATCAAACGCTTTTTGGTAATCTAAAAAGCATAGGAACACATCCTTCCTCTGATCGTAACAATTTTGGACCAGCACCTGTGTTGCTACTATTGCTTCTCGTGTTCCTAAACCTTGCCTAAACCCGAACTGGGAATCACTGACGTCCCATTCACATTTTTTGTATAATCTTTGATGTAGTATTTTTAAGAATATCTTTAAAGTGTGACTCATTAGGCTTATGAGTCTGTGATCCTCATATCTTTTTGCATTGACCTTCTTGGGCAGGGGAATAAAGGTAGAGCGTAACCACTGTTGAGGATAGCAGCCAGTTTCATAAATTAAATTAAATATTTTGTGTAGTGCTGAAATTCCCCTTTCATCTAGTAATTTGAGTATTTCTGACGGGATTTCATCTGCTCCAGGTGCCTTATTTTTGAATTTAATATTGCTTTTTCTATCTCCTCTTTGGTGATTGAAGGGCCAGTCAGCTGGTCGTCTGTATAAACTTCACTCATGGGTCTTTCGTCATGGAAGAGCTCCTGGATATAATTTTCCCATATATCAATTTTCTCCTTTTCACCCAGCACTATCTGGTTATCCTGATTAACTATGGTAGTTGGTCTTCGTTTTCTGTATATTCCAGCAGTCTCCTTAAGCTTTTTATGTAAATTACGGTCGTCGTGCTGTCGTTGTAAATGTTCTAGATCGATACATTGTTGCTTAAGCCATTCATTTTTTGCTATTCTTATTTTTGCTTTTATTTGCCTGTTAATACTTTAACCTATGCAAAATTCTGTGCTTAAAAGATTTCGTCTTTGAGAAGAAAAAAAAAAAGAATACTGTAAATGATGAATTTGTATTTTACTTCTAATCGATTGAATGGTTTTATAAGTGTGGATGAGAGTTTTCTGTGTATTATGCTGATTGGGGCTAGGATATGTGATGTGTTTCTTACTTTACCCAAAGTTGCTTGTAGGTCGGTATCCTAGTTAAGACTCCTCTTGTTAAATGAACTCACAAATTGTTCGCTGCCAAATATCACTGCAATATATTTTATGCAATAGTTTTATGATAACATGTTTTTACAGCGTTTTTCATGTTTTTTCGTTGATGTGTAATTCCGTTATAAAAAATTCACCGATCGAATTTTATTGTTTTTGTATTTTGAAAATTATTTCATCATTTATTGCCAAACATTCTGTCCCATCTACACTCGAAAATTACGAGTCCCCTAAATTAGCTAATATTTTTGCTGTTAAACTTTGCCTCGCGTTTTAAATTGATTACACAAATCGTTTTAATGGAAAACTACCTATAATTTCCTTCCCATTATGTAGGTTTTATACATGTTTAAGTAATTTAGTCGACACAGGTCGTATTTTCAAGTGGAAACATATTTCATAAAATATAATAGGCCACTCCCTACGTATTTTTATTGTTACTGACTCCTTAGTAGCGTGCCATTCACTAAAAACCGTCTGGCACGCTACTTTATCTGTCTGAAGGCCCCACTAATGGCCACAACGCCAGCACGATCCCATAAAGATCTCAAACGTTTATTATTTGTCCTGTTTTTACAAATTCTGAACGGTGGCATTTCAGGTGACATTCCGAAGCGAAGAATATCGAAGCACTTATCGAAAATCAAAAAGCTCGACTGAGTGTTACTGATGCTTTTAAATCTTCTTGTATACCCACAGTTAGAAAAAGTCAACAAGATAACTGAACAAATTTTTTAATGGGCTGCACTCAACCAGAACGGATTCGGAATCTCTGGTAAGAGTAAGTACAGATTTTATCTACAAATCTACACAGTAGAAACGGAAAAGTACTGATTTCTTATGGTATATTTCGAGTTGCGGTACTAAAAAAATGACCCGGAAATTGTAAATGATTGTCAAGATTTATGGTTCTAAATGTTCTAATGCTAAAAAAATATAGAAGTAAACCATGCATCCGGTAGTAAATACGACAAAAGACTTCTTCTTCTTCTTCTACTTTTTGTAGATCTTTCGATCTGTTTAATTCTGAAGCTGCCTCTGGTTAATTTCTTGGGAGGTAGATTGCCAACTATCCCTCCATCTTTTAGGTGGTCTTCCGGGGGGTCTTGAACCGGGCGAATTGTTTTCTAGGGCAATTTTTGGGAGTCTATTCTCATCCATTCGTCTTACATGGTTGTACCACATCCTCTTGCGCTGCCTTCCCCATCTTACAATATCTTGAATTTTGCACTGCTCTCTAATGTTTGTATTTCTCGCTCTGTCTCTTCTTGTTTTCCCCATTATTGTTCTTAGGGTTTTCATTTCTGCAACCCTTAGCATCTGTTTCGTTTTGTTAGTATCTTCGCGCACTTCTATGCCATATGTCATGATCGGTCGTATGCAGGTCTTATAGATTCTAATTTTACTATCTGTGCGCATATACGGATTTGACCAGACTATCTCCCGCAGACATCCTGACAGTGCAGATGATTTGTTGATCTGACTCCTCAGGTCCTTTACTGGGTCGTGGGTGCTTGATATATCTACGCCCAGATATCTGAATTGCATCACCTGTTCACAACCCAACTAACTTACATCTGAGCGGATCTTTTGCTATTGTCATACATTTAGTTTTGTTGGTAGAGAAGTTCATATTTAGTAGTCGACTTGTTTGAAAGAACTGAAAGAGCTGCCTTTGGAGATCATCTTCTGATTCGGCAATAATTCTGCATCATCTGCGTAACACACCATACCAATTCTTTTGTTGCCCATTCTATATCCAAGATTAAGAGATGTTACTTTGTTGATAATTTTGCCCATGAGAAGATTAAACAAGAAGGGGCTTAAACTGTCGCCTTGTCTAATTCCTCCCGGTGTTGGAATATTTTCAGTGAATTTGTCTCCTGCTCTAACTTTGGTTACGTTGTTGTTATTTAGTTTATGGAGTATCTTTGTTATACTGGTCGGTGTTTCATTTTCTATTAATATATTTAGAATGTCTCCCAGGCGAACTCTGTCAAATGCCTTCGTCAAATCAATGAAGCAAATATACGCTGGCATGCCGAACTCTACAGCTTTTTCTTTTATTTGTTTTATTATAAATACTGCGTCTGTTATAGACCGCCCTTTTGTAAAACCTTGTTGCTCTTCAGCATTTGTGATTTGCTTTTTCAATTTGTCCTTGAGAATACCCGTGAAAAGTTTCATTGTTGTATTTAAGAGGGTTATTCCTCTATAGTTTTGTGGGCAGGTTTTTTGTCCTTTTTTAAATATGGGGATTGTGATACTATTATGCCATTCCTCTGGTGTTTCTGTTTTGTTTAATATTTTGTTAAATAGTTGTGCCAGTTTACTTGCAAGTTTCGGGCCTCCATATTTTTAAAGTTCATTGGGTATACCATCCGTTCCCGGTGATTTTCTGTTTTTTAGCTTTTTGATCTTTGCTTCTACTTCTTCGTCATTGATTGTAGCACTCACATATGTTTCGCCTTCGTTTATATTCAGCGTTTCTTCAGCATCATATAGCTCTTTAAAATGCTGTTGCCATGTCTCTATAGGTACTCCTTTGGTCTGCACGAACTGGTTTTTTCCTGTTGTGGAGCATTTTCCATACTTTCTTTTGGGCACCATATAGGTCGTAGTCCATGTCGCAAGTGAATTTGGCCCTATGTTCTTTTTTGATTGATTTTATTCTGGCGTTTACTTCGTTTCTTATTTGGACATATTCTGTATGAGCTTCTTCCGATTGCGTGATTTTATATCTCAGGTAGCATTTGCGTTTTAATTCAGAGAGTTCTTTTACCTTTTGGCATAACCACGGCAAACTCACAAAAGACTAAAATGATATATTAATATTTATTTTGTTAGCAATTTTAAACATTTTATTTTCAAATATATACAATATATTTATACTATATTTTAGAATACCTATCTTCCTCTTCTTCTTCTTCTTCTTCTTCTTCTTCTTCTAATGACGCTACAACCCTTTGTGAGTCTTGGCCTGCTTAACAATGTTCTTCCATTCTGCCCTGTCGGATACTTTCCTTCGCCACTGCCTGATGTTCAAGGTTTTAAGATCCCTCTTTACGTCGTCTATCCATCTTTTATGGGGCCTTTCTCTTGTTCTGTTTCTTTGGGGCTTCCATCTCTCGACTCATTTTACAGCTCGATTATCTCGCATTTTTTCTAGGTGACCTAGCCAGTTTAGTTTTTGTAACCTTACAAATCTAACAATATCTGCGCTCTGCATTAGTTCATCCAGCTCGTGGTTCATTTTAATTCTCCATGAACCATCGCTGCATTGGGTTGGTGGGACCAAAACAAAACAGCAAACTGAACAAAAGGGGCAGGTCTTATCACAACAAACGGAATACAGCAAAGAAATTAGAAGTCGCAAAAGAAAATTACAGTTTGACGAAGCAGATACAGAAGAGAACCTTACACCGCAAAATAAGATTAGAATCCAAGTGCTGTATAAAACAATTGATTATTTGGCAAATAATCTGAAATCTAGAGGAAAAGCTTATGAAGATCTTGCCATCACTTTCTCATTTTTATTTTCTCTACCTCTTTCAGAGGATAACGTGATTTCAGATAAAGCGTCGGTATTAGTGAATATTTATTCGAATGACTTGGATACATCTCTACCAAATGAGTGTATTCAATTAAAACATTTTATAATGTCACTACTAGGCCAAGTTGAGTATAAAAATCCAACAAATCACAGTGCTACTTTTGTGATGGAGCTTTTGCATAAAAATAATATAATTGCAACCTTCCCAAACGTAGAAATAGCACTAAGAATCTTCTTATCGTTGATGGTTACTAACGCAACTGGTTAAAAATCATTTTCCACTTTAAAACGGGTCAAAAATTATTTAAGAAATTCGATGACGAAAGAAACATTAAATTCGTTCGCTGTTTTAAATATTAATAATGATCTGCTTACAAAATTAGATTTTAATAAAATCATTGACCTGTTTGCAAGTAGGAAGTCCAGGAAAATTTGTTTGTAAATAATTATGTTAATTTACTTTATAAGTTGTGAGTTTGTGTCTTTGTGGCTTTTTTGTATATTTGTAATAAATTATATTAAAATAGTTTTCAAGGCGCTCACCAACGTGGCAATGGCGAGCGAGTGTTGTGGTGTCCCAGTGGCAGATAGAATTGTTAAACCTTTATAAACATAATGTAGTCGCACGTATCAAAAGGTCGCACGTGCGACTACATATGTTTATACATTTTACCTGCCACTGGGACACCACAACACTTGTTGGCCATTGCCACGCCATTTGGTTGCCACGTTGGTGAGCGCCTTGCCTAAGACGCCTCTATACTTACTGGAGAGTGGCGGTATAGTATGACTTAGCCCCCGGCGGTCCATGAACTAAATCCGGCACTGGTTGGTCCAAATATCTTCCTTGGTATTTTGCGCTCAAATATTCTCAGTTGATTTTCATCAGTGGTTGAGAGGGTCCACGTTTCAAATCCATATGTGACCACTGGTCTAATTACTGTTTTGTAGATTCTAAGCTTAGACTCACAATTCAGTAACTTACTTTTCATTAAGTCTTTGTATGCTTAAAAGCACTTATTGCCGCTAAGAATCCGTGCTTGTATTTTTTGGCTGATATTGTTCTTGTCATTTATTATTGAGCCTAGGTAGGGAAAAGTGGAGGCATATTTTTAGGTATGGTTGTCTACCTTCAGATTCTTATGTTGATTCGATTTTGTGCACTCCATATATTTTATTTTGCTTTCATTTACATATAGACCAAACGTAGCAGCTTCTCGTTTCAGTTCTATAAGTTCTTCGCTTAATACCCTTTTGTTGCGGCTTATTATGCCAACATCATTCGCATATGCGCATATTTGTATTGATCTTGTATTAATATAGCCGTTTATATTCAGTTTAATAACAACAACTTCTAAAGTTAGATGAAAACGTGTTGTTGATAAGGCATCACCTTGTCTAACTCCATTTTCAATATCAAAGGCCTGCGTCATATCTCCATCTATTCTCAACATAGCTTTGGAACCCTCCAGAGTCATTCGTATAAGTTTAAGCAACTTATTGATACCTAAACCTAACATAGTTAATAAAGCAGATAGTTGCTTTAACATCTTTTGTCGATCTATTCCATCAAACGCCTGTTTGAAATCGATTTACAAGTTTTAAATAGGTATGTTATATTCTACAAATTTTTCATGTACACCTCTTAACATATGTATTTGGTCTATAGTTGACCTCTTTGGTCTGAAGCCACATTGGTATTCACCAATCATCTCCTCCGAAAACGATTCCTGAAAATAATTCCTGATAATATCTTGTAGACGACATTTAAAATTGTTATTCCCCTATAATTTTTGCAGAGTCGCTTGTCTCCCCCGTTGTACATAGGTAGTATGATTCCTACTTTCCAATCTTCTAGGATGACTTCTAGTGTCCATATGCGGTCGATTAGTTTATGGATACGCCTCCATAGCGCATGTCCACCATTTTTTATCAGTTCTGCAGTTATTACATCTATGTCAGGTGCTTTGTTATTTTTTATATTGTTACTTAAAAAATATATGAGGCATATTATAAACCGTAAACATATCTATTACTAATATTCTGTTCATTCACGATTTTTCTAGGTATTACCTACCTGACAGACGATAGGTTCCCCTCCCCTATAAAAACAACAATCGAACTTTCTGGAGACGAGTCGATGTAAAAATACCAGTTTTTTAGACCGTTTCCCGCTCTGTCTACGTCGAGAATGCCATCGAACTTTCGACGATGTCCCAATGGTTTCATATAAATAACGGGGATTTTCATTGAGGAGATCAGTCAAAAAGAAGCCCGCGCTCGCGTTTAAAATGTAACGCATGTATAGATAAATTGTGTAATTAGTAGTCAAATAAATTTTTGTACAGTGGTTTAATAAATTATCGTATTTTAGTAAATTAAAATAAGAACAATAAATTAGAATTAATAAAGACATAACAATATGTTTTATGACGTTTATCGTTTCTTCCAATGTTGGATGCTCAACTAGTTGTTCTGCTATTGACTAGTTGTTTTAATAGAATACCTATATTCTATTGAACTATCAGTAAAATGAAAAAAATGCTTGTTCTTCTTCATTTTTCCTAATAGGCAAAGTAGCTGTTTATTCTTCCGTATACGCTAAAGCTAAACAATCAGAACAAAAAACTGCATTAGTTTAACAACTCCTTAAACCAGCTCATGTATAGGAGAATTAGATTTTAGATTTTTACTCAGCATAGATACAGGTAAAGGTATTCTCTTTAAGTAAATAACTACTTCGTAATAAATAAATGGTACGCAATAGAGGCAGTTCTAATCATAACCGTAAATGTCGTGTAAGTTTCATCCCAGAATAAGTTAGATTTTTCAAAGCTATTAAGCTGTTACAAAAGAAAATACCACTAAAACTATTGTTAGATTTTAATAAAAGAAATTTAATTTAAGTTTACCTCGTGATACATTTATTTCATTTTTCCTTAATTGAGAAGAAACTACAAAGAAATCAGAGCAGACACAAAAAAACTGATACGATTTCTTTTTACGATCTTGTCCAAGTAACACATAATAACGTTTTTCAAGACAAAAGCAATCTTAGCCGAGCAGTAATAACACCCAAGACCAGTGCCTCAATCTATTATTTCCAGTAGCCAATTTATGATAACGTCAGTCGACCTGCAAAAGATCTTATAGTCCGGAGTCATAACGAAATTTTAGAATATTGTTTTAAAATACTGTAAAAAGTAAAATAGTTTGTATATATATATATATATATATATATATATATATATACATATATATATATATATATATATATATATATATATATATATATATATAATATATATATATATATATATAAAGTTATAAAAACATGGTTGCAAATAAATAAACTCACAATAAATTACGAAAAAACTAAATATATACCTTTTGCAATATATAAAAATTCTCTGCCAACTTTTAACTCATTAAAAATAAATAAAAAACAACAAATATTTAAAGCAGAATACATAAAATATTTTAGGAGTTTTAATTGACAGGCACCTTAAATGGAACTTACAAATAAAAAATATTATAAGAAAAATAAGAGGACTGTTACCAAAATTCCGCTATTTAAAAGAGTTTTTAGATATTGAACAGCTTAAAATGCTTTACCTGTCTTTAGTACAATCTCATCTTGTATATGGGATTTTAGGATGGGGTGGAGTAGCTGATTGCCATCTGGTGACCCTTCAAAATACTCAGAAATGGTTTCTTAAACTAATATATGGAAAACGAAAAACATATCCCTCAGACCAACTTTTTCATGAAACTCAGGTTCTTGATGTTCGGCAATTGTACTGCTTAGAGCTACTTAAAAATATTCATAAAGATAAAATACCTCTTAAAGTAAAAGTGTCAAATTATGAAACAAGAAGAAAATTGAATGTTGAATGTCTTCATACTTCAAAAACAATCACGCAACGGTCAATTAAATATTTTGCTCCAAGAATATACAATCAATTGCCCATAAATTTTAAAAATATCAAAAATTTTTAGTTGTATAAAAAATTAGTTAATGCTTGGGTAAAAGAAAAAAGGGAGTTGTGTAACAATTTAATAAATTTAAATTATACTAGATAAAAAAAAACGAAACAAATTAGATTAGATTAGAAACTGTTAAAATGAAATAATAATTTGTAAAAAAAAACATTAAACCTGTTAATATTAGACAGCTTAAGTCAACAAGCATGTTAATGCTTAAAAGACTTTTTTTTACGTTTATGTTACTGTAAGTAAACTGAAATTGAAATTGTAAATTAATGTAATACTTATGGATTTGAATAAACGTATATTAATATATATATAAATTTATATATATATATATATATATATATATATATATATATATATATATATATATATATATATATATATATATATACATATATTGTTGTGGTTTGAATTGGTCCTAAATATTCAAACAAAAATATCATAATATAAATTTAATTTCATCGACCAAGCTCGATGTATTCCTAAAATAAATAGGAACAATATTTTTGTAAAAACCAAATACATATATAAGAATAAGTAATGATTTTTCTAAATATGAACATTAAAGAGATATTGATAAGACACCAATAGTCGGTTTTTAATAACAGTTATGTCAAAGGCGCAGGTATAGGAATTCTTTAAATACAAAATAGAAATCATTTGTACACAGAATTTTAAAAGTACGGAGAAAGCTTTTAGTAAAAGATGAGGGTAGATAATAATCTTGATGTTTATTTATATTACATACTGTATGTCTACAGTAGTGACAGCGCAGTGATAAGTGAACAGTGTAGTAGTGTCTGGGAGCTCGGGAGACTGAGACCTCGGAAGCCCTGAGGAAGACATCAGAGAGGATGCCGAAAGGTCGGCAAAATGGATATCGACGCGGTTCAACCGGGAAGACTGGTGAGTTTGATATTAATTTTAGTAATATTATTAATCTTAGCTTTAAGTTTCATATATATATATATATATATATATATATATATATATATATATATATATATATATATTGTTGTACTTTTGAATGTCCATAAGCAATAAAAAACCGATATACAAATTTTATTACTTAAATAAAAATTAAAATTATTGATATTTCATAAAGACACGGGCATATAAATTTTCAAACATCCTGTATAAGACAAAATATGTATTTTAAGTTGTTCGAAGAATTGTTCATTCTTCGGCCTCAGAGACAAGACTTTCAAATATTATCGATAAGAAATTTAAATAAGTCGGTTATTGTGGAATGGATTTACCCGGAATAAAAGTGTATATAGAAAGTGTTTAAACAATAGACAGGAATTTGCGGTGGTTTTTCTCCCCGAAAGATTATATCGGTAAAAGTTTATTAACAAAAGACATTGAATTGAGAAACAGGTATCGTTTGTAGCTATTAGTAAGAAATATTTGTAAAGCAGATAGATTTAGTTAGAATAATTAAAGAATGTTGTTTTCTGGAATTACCCGAATGACGTTTTATAGAGAGAGTTGGTTGGTAACGATATACGTCACAGAGGTGGAAGGCGGGAGTTTTCGTAGTCCAAGAAGGAAGGAGCTTTGTGATTTGTGTTTGTTTGAAGTCCCGAAGACGTAATTTACCGGGTGTGTTTATTTGCTGTGTAAAAGCTGACCAGTGTGAGGAACGGGGTACAGAGAGATAGAAAAACCAAAGGGTATAAGAATATTAATATCAGACGAAGCCGGAAACATTTGGAGTTATAAACAGGCGCGGAGATTGGCTCACAAGGAGGCTGCATAGAATAACACGAGTTGTTGGGTTGCAGATACAAGGACAGATAGGAGAAAGGTGTACGTCATCTGGACCACAATAGGAGCAGAAGCAGAGAAAGGTTTTTGTTTGGCGTGGCCATAGAATTGCAACGGCAGAGAAAGAAAGGTCAGTCAATTTTCATTAGAGCAGGAGTGTAGTTTTCATTTATTAAAAAAATAAATTGAATAAATAATAGAGACAGTTAATTTTGCGATCATTTAAAGAAAAAATTATAAAGAGAGCTTAGTTATAACAAATATTAAAAAAATCAATGTAAAATAACATTTGGGTCCATGATAGAAAACAACTTCTCATATATTTAAAGTTATTTTATTGCAAATATTACAGGATTGATTGTTATATAAAATTTCATTAAAATTAAGGACATCTCACATATAGTTCAGTTGAAATTCTGTGTATTTTATTCAGGTCATATTACCTATCCCAATTAGGAAGCCAATTGGAAAATATTTTGAATCCACGATCAAAGGTAAATAGTACAAGTTAAATAGCCTGAGATTGTAATTAATTAATGCTGATTTATTGTGATTAATTGGAGATTAGATCATTTAATAAATATAGACAGGATCTTTTCTAAATAAGCAATAGAATACAATTTAAATAGCATAACAATATATATATATATATATATATATATATATATATATATATATATATATATATATATATATATATTATGACAATGTTCACAAGGACTAGCTGATCATTTTCAATGTAAATTTTAAATGCTAAGTTCCACCACTTGTACTAAATAAGTTTTCCACTTAAGTGCTGATGAAGGTGACAGCCTATCACCGAAAATTCCACATTTTGAATAAAGTTAAAACTGGCTTTTACCATCTTTAGCCAATCCTTTACCTGACGCTTTCTCGAAAGTTATCCACCAAAGAAGTATATATATATATATATATATATATATATATATATATATATATATATATATTTATGTGTGTATGTTTTATCAAAAACATTTATATAATATCTAATCCATTCCTTTCAGCTATTTTGCCGACAGAGGAAAAAGAATGTAAGCGGTTGTAAGACACTACACTATAAAGAGCGGTACATATCATGATAACGCTGGCGGTCTCTTTTGATTGTCGTCGGTACTTTTACATCAACAAGGATGAAAATTCCCATGAGCTTGTACGCACTCATCTTTTTTATGTGGATCTAATCCTTAATGAAATTAAAGGATAAAAAAAGTTACGGTTCAATCAAGATCATATACTTGATGGCAAATTGGTAAGAGTGTGCAAAAAATTGATTGTTTTACAGTATATCCAAAAAATAATAATACCGCAATATGGTCACTTGTTTTGATTTAATTTGAATGATATTAAAACGTGGTAGTACTTATGATCGTGAGCAACGGAATTTGTATGCTTAATTGATTAATAGTGGATAGACGAAACCAGAGAAGACCACCCACGAGATGGACTGACGACGTAAAGAGGATATGAACCAACTTAATTGCAACCGCGCAAGATAGATAAGAATGGAAGTTTTTCGAGAAGGCTTATGTTCAACAGTGAACCACTATTTGCTAATGATATATATATATATATAATATATATATATATATATATATATATATATATATATATATATATATATATATATATATATATCTATAAATTATATATAGATATATAGTTATATGTTAGTTTGAAGTGTTTCACGGATGGAGTAATATGTTGAACAATTATTCCGGGAAAATATCCGTTGGTCATTTTTTAATTGCAGACGTTTCGCCAAGGTCTCACTTGGCATCTTCTGTGCGTAAAAAATGACCAACGGATATTTTCCCGGAATAATTGTTCAACATATAGTTATATATATATATATATATATATATATATATATATATATATATATATATATATATAACGAGTTTATCTGCCGCCGTTTCTCGCAACCTAGCTTCCAACGCTTGCGATCGTTCCAGTCATCTACTTGTAGACCCCTATCTTCCATTGCACCATTTACTTCTTGTCTCCACGATCTTCTTGGTCTTCCCTTTTTCCTGCGGTTGGTGGAGATCCACTGTAACATTCTCTTTGGCCATCGTTGATCATTCATGCTTTCTACATGGCCATACCATTTCAGCCTTTTGCATTCTATAGTTTCCAGGATATCAATGTCTATGCCCAAACGCTCTCTGATTTCAGTATTCCTTACTCTATCTCTTCTAGTGAGTTGGCAACATCTTCTCCAATAATTCATTTCCATTGCTTTTATTTTGGATGCGTCATTTTTGTTTATTATCCAAAGCTCTGAACGATATGTAGCAATGCTTTCTATGATACTTTTGTATATCCTATTTTTTTTGTTTCGGGTGATGTGGTTATTCCAAAGTATACTATTCAGTTGACATATTGCTGAATTTCTTCTACCAATTCTGGTAGCTATTTCTTTTGTATTGCGACCATTGTTTGTAATGTTTACACCGAGATATTTATAGCTATCAGTATTTTGAATATGTTTGCTTCCTAATTCTAAGTGATTTCCTTCACCTCCCACTACTACGTACTCTGTTTTTGATGGATTAATTGATAAGCCCCACTTAGTATATTCTTCATCTATTTTTCGTAACATGTAGTGGATATCATCTTGATCTTCTGTAACTATTACTTCGTCATCAGCAAAATGCAAGCTGTACAGTGTATGGTCTCCAATTTTAACACCTATAGGTTCACATTTTCTTTTCCAAATATCCAAAAACCCCCTCCAAATAAATCTTAAAGAGTGTAGGTGCAATGCAGCAGCCTTGGCGAAGTCCTTTGGTCACTTTTATCTTTTTTGTCACTTTTTGTCCAATATTTATTACACTCATCATATCATCGTACAACTCCCTTACAGCATTAATGTAAATCGGTGGAATATTCTTGTCTTCTAGCACCTGCCATAGCTTGGCCAATGGGACACTGTCATACGCTTTTTGAAGATCAGTAAATATCATGTGTGTTTCCATCTTATGTTCCAAAAGCTTTTCTATTGTTTGTTTTAGGCAGAACTCATTGTCTATACAAGAACGACCAGTACGAAAGCCACTCTGATCTTCAGCGTCTTCCCAACAATCTTCAGATTGAGTTAGTTACACTAAGCCCTCGGTAGTTCTTACAATCTTTTCTGTCGCCTTTATTTTGATGATGATGTTAATACGCTAAAATATATTTCAATACTATTTTAATTTCACAATTTCAATAGTAAGTAAAGTTACCATTATGCCAATAAAAATAGATTCTTAGCCTATGCAATATTAAAAGACCCGTAGTATGCTCATTAAATAATTGTTTGGACTGTCATTTACTCTTTTAATTTTTTAATTTTTTTATGAACGCACTCTTAACATTTGATATATTTTGATAGTAAAGATTTGTGACTCTTCAGGGAGAACAACTACAGAGAAAACAAAACTCAAATTTGAAAAAGAACAACTACAAAGAGAACAGGGATGGACAGAAAAAACATTACTAATTTTATTGTTATTGGCAAGAATCAGATCGCTGTAGCCCTAGCGTTGGATCCATTTGAATTGCACATTTTGCCTTGAAATTACCATTTAACGCACAAATCAATGAAACACCAGCTTGCTTCTTCTGAAGATGCCTGTCCGTTCCAAACGTTGTCGATCATTCTGGCTATGGTGACTTTGTTGGTTGCTACACGGAATAGCTGTGTTGAGGTCTTTCTATACCTTGCTCTAGGTTAGCAAACCAGAATATTCTTCTTCGTCCTAAGACTCTTTTTCCTTCAATTTTACCTTGCAAAATGCATTGGGGTAGCTAATATCTGGCTTGATTTCTCATTATATGTTCCAAGGACTGCAGCTTACAGCCCTTTACGATGTTGACCAAATCCGAGATTGTATGCATCTTCAGGATCCTTCTGTATAACCATAGCTTAAAAGCCTGAAGTTTTGATAGAGTTTTTGCCTTCAATGTCCACATTTCTACTCCGTACAGAAGCACTGAGTACACGTAACATGTAAGGAGCCTTATTTTTGTTTCTAGGGTGAGGTCATTGCTCTTGAACACAGAGCTCCTGGTCAAGAATGCGCTTTTTGCTTTTCTGATGCGACATTTATTCTCCTGGGGATTGTCCCACGACTCATTCATTATAGTTCCCAAGTAGTTATACTGTGAGACACATTCATTTCTTGTTTGATTTACATAAAGATTTGCTCTAGTTATGTTTTCCTTGCTGATGATTATTAGCTTGGTTTAGCTGGCCTTTATATCTAGTCCATATATTCTACTTGTCACCGTTATTTTGTTCATTACGTTTTGCAACCCTTCTATGGTATTGGATAACACCATTGTATCATCTGCATACCGCAGGTTATTGAGCTTGACTCCATTTATTGAGATGCCTTCATCAATATCTTTTAAAACCTTATTCTGAAGCTATTTTCTTGTGGCATTTTAAAGTAATTACTATTTAAATCACTTCGTAAATCGTTCTCAAAATACAGACATTAGTAAATTGATTAGTAAATAAATCTAAGTTGTTTTTGTTTAAATCAATTGACACAGTTACAAACCAGGATGATGTAGTCAACTATCCCTCAGAGTTTTGAATTTATTGGAATTGTCTGTGTTTGGGAAAGTACTGTACTATATGAAAGTTTGTCTTTTACTGTACTATAAGATGGTCGTATTTATTGATCTATTCTAACTAGTTACTTACTTTACAAGATATTATTTTCTGCTATTCAGTAAAATCCCATTGTTAAACTAGCTTAAATACATTTTTTAGGCTTTTAAGTTTAGAGAATCTGACTTTATTTTGTTATTTTTGAAAATTATGTCGCCAGCACACAGAAACCGCTGTAAAGTATCATATTTCAGTGACCATTAAGTTAGATTATCGCCATTCAAAAGCGCCCTATACTAGCGCTGATTTAAAACGAATAATTAGAATATCACTGTCATTTTGGTGTGCGCTGAATCATTCGTTTTCATTGGTTACATTTTAAGTAACGTGCTATATGCGCGCTACTTACTACTTGCTACTTGCCATGCCAGTTTGGTAGGCGCTCTCCCTAATATGTACATTTACAACTTGGGCTGCCATGAACTATAATTTGGCTTAGGCTACATGTATGGATAGAATGAAATAACAGCTTTGAGAGGATCTCAGAAAATCAGTGCTTGTGTCAAAAAGCACATAGAATTGCGTGCAGCAAATTCAAAACATGTTGTATTGTACAGTGACTTCTGCACCGGCCAAAATAGAAACTGACATTTTGCCTTGGCCTTGTTACAGTTAATTCAAAGTGAAATTAATAGTATCGAAATAGTTAATCACAAGTTTATGGTCAGCGGACACTCTTACTTATCAAACGACTCAAACTTTGGTTCAATTGAAACTCACTCTAAAGGTAAACAAATTTATGTGCCTGAAGATTGGTCTTTAGTTATTGTTCGGTGTAGAAAGAAAAAAGCTTTCATTTTCACAAAAAATGTTAAGAGAAGGCTTTAAAGATCTGACAAAATTCACTAAATCAATTACAAAAAAAGAATCAATACGGATAACAATCAGTGTCATGGTTAAAAATGCAGTGGATTAGAGTCAAAAAAGATGAGCCATTTTCATTGTTCAACAGAGAAACACTAAATGAAGATTTTTACTTTTCACAAATTAATATCCTTCGAAGCAAGCAGAAAGCAAGACCAACATTGTTGAAAAATCTTTAACTGGATATACACAGTACCTCGACCAGTCATGCCAGCCAAAAAACGGGATATGTGTGATTTACTACCATACATTCCTCCAGTCCACCATTCTTATTTTAGAAATCTTATACCATTTGATGAAATCAATGACGAAGCGGGACCACTTCCTGATGTAAAAGAGAACAATGACTTATATACTAGTGAATTTATTTTTGATTTTCTAATGTAAAAACAATAAACATGTTTTGTTTCTGTACATTCTCTTTAAACTCTGAGAGGAAAAGTGGTGTAAGTGATTTCACCCCTTAAAAATTACCCTTAACATAGTTTTATTTGTACAAAAATATTAGTAGAGTTACATTATGTTCTTAATAAATAAAAAATACCACAAGCATGTTTATAAATTTTACGTAGATTTCATTACAATATTTCTTATGTTCAAGAAATAAAATCGAGCAGGTTTTGCAAAAGGAGCTGGCCAGAGTCGATTTTTGACCGTTGGCGCCAAAACAGGTATGCTAAATTGTGGTGCATACACACACCTGAGTTCGCAAGTACGCGTATGATGGGAAATGTAGTATACGAGATTATTGCCTCAGGGTGGAACTGGCACAATTTATATGTTTACTTGGAAGGGGGAGCTTTTTTGTATTGACTGTGCCCTCCGGATATCGTTGGAATATTACAAGCAACTTCTGTAGCTTCCTTAATATTAATGATTAAAGAGTATTTCTAGTTATTATATTTAAATTAACAACTTATATTCATTTACACAGTATTTTTACCCATGAATCTACAAAAAACATTTGGGAAAACTATTTTTTTAAGCAAAATTATTATAGGGAAAAATTAATACTAAAAATTAAAAATTTATTTTTTTAAATTTTTATTACACTTTTCTTATAAATAGCAGAAGAGAGAGGGGCAAGTTAAGACAAATTTCGTATTTTAATTTTTATAAGTTTAGTTTAGATTTTTTTCCTATTAAAAACGTTGCAATATGATATTTTCATATGCTGCAAATTTTTCTAAGATCTTGACTTTTTGATTGAATTGATACTTTTCTTAAAATTGGAATTTTTGCATAATGGTACAAGTGTCTCAATGTCCCCCACATGGGAGCAAATTGATATTAGCTAGGGGCAAGTTGTGAAAGTATATAAATGTTAATAAAATAAATATTAAGAGAGAATTTAATCACTCAATAGAACATTAAAGTAATTTATTTAACAAAAAGAAGTACAAAAGTGAAAAGTAAAATATATTATTGATGTTATTCACACAAATTATAAGGTTTTTCTTCAAAACTTAATCTGAATTGCTAATTTCAAAGTTAGCGGTACAATGAATACAAGTGTACATTTTACTGTCTGTCACATTCAATGTGGGCCTATTTTTTACATGACATACACTGTATTACGTTTTGACCAGGTTTTGATTTAGACTTATACTCTTAACATATAGACACACGATATCATGCTCTTTCCTAGGCTCAGATTCTACGTTGATCATTTTCTTTCAATTCTCATCAAATTATTTTTTTTTCACCTTTTCCTTTTTGCCAGTTTTGATAAGTTTGTTTAAGCTTTTTTTTTACTTTTTCTGTTGCAGAATTTTTATTGGCTTCTTTCTTTAGACTTTCCTTTATTGGAGTGCTTGTAAGAACCGCACATTTCAAGGGTTTCTTCCCTTTTTTATTATTTTTCTTCTCTCCAGCTTTTTGATAGAGAGTAATTTGTTGAGAACTCACTGTGGACAGGTGTAAGTTGATCATTTTGTTTGAAATTAATTTTTTTCTAGCTTCTTCCAGCATGCCAGTCTTGATCAGCTTATCTAACCTTTTTTTTACTTTTTCTATTTGTTGGCTTCTTTTTCTTCAGCTTCTTTTCCTGGCCTTTCCTTTAATGGAATTTTTGTAAAAACCGCAGATTTCAAAGGTTTCTTTCCTTTTTATTATTTTTCCTTACTCCTGCTTTTGTGGAGGACTTACCGTGGACAGGTTAGGTTAGGTTAGGTTAATTACATTTTAAACAATTAATAATAATACAATTAAAACATTCTTACTCGTAGAAGACGTACATTGGTGCTCCTCTGACTGTATATTCTTAACGTTGCTAGTCCCAGCCTGGGTAGTTTCGACAGCGATGTTTTAAAAAGTCATCACTCTATCTGTAACTACGTTTGACAAGAAGTTAATTTCAGTAAACACGTCTTTGTTGTGAAACGCTATTCCTCTGGCTTGAAATCCAGAAATAATATTCATAGAATTTATTGCTTTGGGCAATGCCAATTTTACGATGCCAAGAATATCGTAAATCCTCAATGTTTTGTTCGCTATCCAATCATCAACTGAAGCATAATAAAATTTTTTAAAAGGTTCGTAGACTGATTTGTCAAGAGGTTGCAGGCGATGAGAAGTGTAAGGGGGAAGAACAACATGACAATACCATTTATTTTATGAAGCACTTCAATAGAAAGATGTGATTCATGGTTTTTCAAAGCTAACAAACAAGGATAGCCTTTTGTAGATCTCACAAGGTCTTGAAAATATTTAATAAACTTCAAGAATAATTCGGAAATTATCCATCCCGATGGGTAGGAAGTTCTGATATAGTCTGCTGGTCCGTTATTGGTAAAATGATCTTTGAAAAACACTCGTGGAAAAACGAACATCGGAGGAATCGAATTTCCTATGGTGCTGACAGCCAAGATCATAGTAAACGTTTGCCCTCTCTCCGCTGACTACTTGACGTACTCCTTTTTCTTTTACAATTTTATTTGACCTCTGTACTGTTTGCACACCGTTTTCATCGATATTCCATATATCCTTGTTTTTAAATTTGTACTTTTCCAAAACGCATTTCAAACTATCAAAAAATAGGGCAACATTGGTTTTATTAAAGCTCTTACTTCAGGCTCCCTGATTAATAATCGATCCCGTCTTTTCATAAATAATGTGAACGAGTCCTTTGCATTATTAGCCATAGCAAGTTCATAAGCTAATAATTTAATGTTTTGTAGAGTCAGTAGATCCAGAATAGAGCAGGCTAGAGCTGTTTTTAGAAGGATGTCCAAGGTGTTATGTAACAGAGACCTAAAATTGGCATTAAGGATCCGCCTACTTCGCTGCTACGTGTTCTCGGTCTTACTTTATGCTGTCGAGTGCTGGACTGTGAATAAAATCGATCTAAATCGCCTTGAGGCTTTCGAAATGTGGTGCTATAGAAGAATTTTAAAAGTTTCCTGGGTGGAGAAGATTCGTAACTCCACAATACTAGAACGTCTCAGCAAGACTACTGAGATCATAAAAAGCATCAAGCAGAGAAAGCTGGAATATTTCGGACATGTAATGAGAGGTCCCAAATATAGATTGCTACAAAACATCATGCAAGGAAAAATAGCAGGCAAACGCAGTCCAGGACGAAGAAGAACCTCATGGTTGAAGAACTTGCGAGACTGGTATGGTGTAGATACAAGCATGCTATTTAGGGTGGCAGTGAATAAAATTAAAATAGCTATGATGGTAACCAACGTTCTGAAAGGACATGGTACATGAAGAAGAAGAAGTAGAGTCAGTCCATAATAAATTTTCGAAGTCTGTTCAAGTTCAGATTCTAGTTGATCTGGGAAAATCTGTCTTGGTTAAGTATATCCCATTGTAATCTTTCGATCGTCGGCTTCATTTTTCTTATAAATCTAAGCAGTCATTTTGTCGATCTCGAAGGCCATAGTTATTTCTTGCAGAGACATTGTTTAGGATTTGGTGGCTTCATAGGCTTTTTTGAAGTTCTCAATGGGGATTATTCCTCGTTTCGTCCTCCTAGTACAGTTCCGCACCATTTTTCTGTATGAAAATAACAATATGTTATTCCGTATGAATATGTCCCAGCCCCTTGTATCAACTTGCCCCCCTTGAATCTTTATGTATTAAATGAAACTACTCTAAACCAAGATATTTTCTTGCTCGTCTATTCACTTGATCACAACACTCAAAAATTACATTGCACTAATGAAATCAAATATTTAATAAATTATAAAACCGCCTAGAGTGTTCCGTTAACAGTAGGAATTCGTAAGGCACTCACAGTAAACAGAAGCTTTTCATCATCATCAATCAGCCCTGAGTTGTCCATTGTTGAACATAGGCCCCCTCTAGATTTTTCCATCTGCTTCTGCTCTGCGCCTCTGCTATCCAATTGGTCACGATTCTTTTGAGGTCGTCGGTCCATCGCGTTGGGGGTCTTCCTCGGCTTCGCTTGTCAGCCCGTGGTCTCCACTCAAGCAATTTTTTTGTCCATCTGTCGTCTTTCATTCTTGCAACATTTCCAGCCCATCTCCTTTTAGCTTTTACTCAGCTTTTACTCACTCATTAAAATTGTGATTTGATGTAAAAAGTAAAGATTGAGTTAGAGAAGTTTGATTGGGGTTGAGTCATTTAATTCAACAATATCATAAACGAATTTATAAAAGTTTTGCTAAAATTGACAAAAATTATTTTGTAATTGGAGCGGAGGAAACAAGGTGTTGTATAGGCAGGGGAGAAATTTTAAATGAAACAATTGTTTGGAATAAGTTTCATAGATAGACATAATTAAAATCAAAATACGTGAAGAATGTTACAAGGAAATATGTAATATAGAGAATAACCTTAAATGAATGAAACGATCTATTACAGTAACAGAAGTAAAAAAGAAAGCAAATTTGGTAGAAAAACGCACTAAAAGGCAATCAAAAATATTTTTATTATCAATTATTTGTAATATTTACGTAAAGATCTTTCAGGAGATAATATTTCACTAACATTCATTGTTTAGTTTTTTAATAAATTTTCCTGAATCATACTTTCTCTCATCTGGTTAAAAATATTCCATTTACAAGCCAGCGGTACAAAATGTGTGCATCTAACATTTACTGTTACTCTTAGAGATTATTGTCCTTCAGTATAATTAAACGGTTGGTGATAACTCTACCATAGAAGTTAGATATAAACTACTTAAAGGAAAGATGAAGGTAACAAATATTTACCAAACGGAAACATCTGGGCCTTAAAGTCAGCAAACTATTCTGGCTAATACAAAAATTTAGCTTGCTGTCAAGTTTGCACTCTATGCAGATTATTTAATAATTTTCTGCTGACACAAATACACTGTTGCCACTTGCAAACTACTTCAGAATGCTACTGATCAATTGCTTGAATGAACTTCAGTAAGTGGATTTAACTTTTCTGTTGAAAAGACAAAAATCATTAAGTTTTCTCGCAGGACAGCCAGTACTATAGATCCTAAAATTACCATAAATGGTACTTGTCTACCTGCAGTAAAGAGTATGCAGATTTTAGGACTCACATTCGACAGCAAACTTACTTGGAAATGCCATTTAAAAGATCTTAAAACTAAGTGCATGACAAATCTTAACTTATTAAAAACTCTGTCTAATCATCATTGGGGTGCAGACGAAGACTCCTTGCTTCAGATTTATAGATGTCTTATTCGTTCTAAAATAGACTACTGCAGTTTCATTTATATGTCAGCTAGCCCATCAGATTTAAAACTTCTAAATTCTGTACAACTTTTTTTTAAAATATGCTTCTCAAATCTCAGCTAATACCGAAAACCTAGCTTATAAATTATTAAGTTATGAACTTTTAAACTCTCCTTCTCTTATTAAACTTCAATCTATGCCACAGTATCTCTCACCACATCTGAATAATATCGATCTTTCAGCCACAACTCCAATATTAATATCAACTAAACCTCCCTGAAATAAATTGATAGCCGAGTTTAATCTCTCGTTAACTAATTATGATAAGCACCAGACAAATCAACAATTTCTAAGGCAAACCTTGAAAGAATGAATAACAACAGATTTGACCAAATTTTATACACAGATGCTTCTAAGAGTCCTATAGCTGTTGGATGTGCTGTAACTTCAAACACAGATTTAATCATATCTTGCAATCTCCCGTCCTTCAGCTCCATACATACTGCTGAATTATTCTCTATTCTCCAAGCTACAAACTTACTATCTCCAGAATATAAAAAAGTAGCAATATGTACAGACTCTTTAGCGTCTATCTATTCTCTCAAAAGTATGTACACGGTAAATCCTTTGGTTCAAGCTATTCAAAACTTTTTTGATAGTTTAATCTCAATGGGAGTATCCATAACCATGATCTTGATTCCGTCTCATGTAGGAATCCCTTGTAACGAACTAGCCGACCTATTTGCAAAACAAGCCTTGTCTTCAAATATGGAGACTGAAAACATACAACTACATACAGATTTACACTCGTTTTTTAAAAATATTATCCAAATGTCTTGGCCAGATCACTGGAATAAAATCCCTTCCAAGCTTGGTGACATCCATCCCAGCGTTAAAAAGCTTGAGTTTTCTTCCATGACACGAAAAAACAAAATCTTAATCCGCCGACTTAGAATCGGCCATACAAGACTAACTCATAAACATTTAACGACTTCTCAAGATCCACCTACATGTACACACTGTGGTAATATCTTATCTGTTAAACATATTCTCGTAGACTGTTACCGCTTTATTAACGAAAGAAAAAAGAATCTGTTGAGTCGAAACCTACAAAATATTCTCAGTTCGCCAGATCAATTCCAAAACCTTACTAACTTCCTCTATGAAACTCAGCTTTACCAGGAAATTTAGAAGAAGAAACCTAGTTTAGAACTTGATAATTGTAATAATTGTACCAATATTTAATGTATTTAATGTATTTTTTTTATTGATTGTATAACTCCTACTTGCTGTCCTTAGTAGGGGTTAGAAATATGCACAGTTCGACAAGTCTAATTTGTTACTAAAGTGTTCTTGTCAGGGGATAGAATCTATGCAAACTCATCCCTTTGCAAACTGTGTCCTGGCTAGTCGTCGTCGTAGAGCAGTGGATAATGGGGGGATTCTGTTAATCTTACCTTGTACCAGACCTAAAGATGTATTGGACGCCACCCTATTTTTTATACAAAAACTATAGGGAAAAAAACATATATAAAAATCATTAAATTCCTAACTTCAAAGAAGATCCTGTTGTATTAAAACTATTGTAGAAATAAAAAGCTAAATAAAATTTTTTTATCTTTATTCTCTGGTTGAGTTCTTTAAATCAGTCAATGTTAAACAAAGAAAAAATTGTTCTTATGTAGTCAGACATCAGAGTAACCATAATAATAGCTGACTGAGCTGGCACAGATCATAAATATAATGTCTCATTTATTGACAACAAAACATCCCCGTCAAGATCATGAGCACTTCAAAAATTAATAGTTTACATTACAGGTGTTGATGAAATTATTTAAAGATCTGTTATAAAATTAGACAATACAATAGTAGCAAATTTATATGTTGTAAATTAAATATTTAACTATAATTGAATTTACATTTGTCAAAATATTTATATCAAAAATACAATGAAAAAATAACCATTATAAATACTCATTTTAAGAAATGTCAAAAATTAAACAGTTTGCACCTATGAAAACATGTGAAAATATGGATAAACTGTGGAGCCCTATGAAGATATACCAGTTAATATCACCCAAAATGTATTCATTAAATTATTACAAAAAAAAAGTGTTTCAAAATTTAAATTTAAAGAAAAGTCTCTCAAAATACATATTTTAATTTTCACCATAAATACCTTTGTGTGAACTTTACATGAAACTTCAGCTTGAAAACGGGACTTTCCCAAATACAGGCTGATGCTGAAGGAAAAGCCTTAACAAAATTCCAGATGAATCCTTATTCAACAAGAGCACAGAACCGGCTACCCTGGACAAAGTGTTATCTCAAATTGACAGGATTCTTGGAGAAAAGAAAATTGTTAGACCGCTTCTAACCTCATGGAAGTTGTCTTTGATCCCTTATACTGTATCCCAATGTAAATTGTGTGAATGTATGTAAAAAACTGCATCCACCAGTGTGAATTCTACTGCTTACATCAGCATTTTGCAACAAAAAAACTAGATTTTACTAGTTAATTCTGGATAAGGCCAGACGCCTAAACACATGTCAGCTAAGACGGCAAAAAAATGCAAAATTCCCTTCTGGTTGTTTTATTTTTCTTTTTTTGTTCTTACAAACCCCTTGATTTAAAGGAAACCAAAATTCGACTTTCCTCTACGAAAGCGTATATCAGAAAGGCCAGAATTATTCAGATGTCAAAAATATATCGACAACTGACAGAAAATAAATTACCATACCCATAGAACTTCGTTCTCCATAGATACACACTGAGTAAACTGATTTATGGGATAAGATTATTATACTAAACACATTACTAGGTTATAATTAACTGGTTGCATACCTAATAGGAACTCATTTAGAATTAAAATTATTTGAATTAGTGTGAACAATTATTGACTATTTACATATTTATTTTAACAAACGAGCTGAGATATATTTAATTAAAAAAATTACATTGTACGTGAAATGGACATTTTTCACGTTACAATCACCCCCTTCCCAAGTAAAAAAAATTTGACATGAAATGGCAAAATTTTTTATGTGAACTCTTCCTTTATCAGGAAGAAAATAATCCAGACTCTCAGATAGGCACCCCTATTATTCCTCTATGGCACCATAGGGTAAAGGTGTTAATCCTTCTTTCTGACAGTTGGATCAAGAAAAGAAATAAAAAATTTAAAAAAAAAAAGTTACAAACTCATGCATTTCCTGAGAGCTTCTCAAGAAAATAACCTTTGTATTAGGACCCAATATTTACAAATATGTACACTATATATTTTTTTATGTTTTTTTTTTTTTATAAGTGGACAACTCAAGTTCAAATTGAGCAGTTCCCATGCATGCTTAGCAATGGCTAGGGCTCTTTTACCGTCCACAGTAGGCATTGAGATAAGATATGCTTCCACAAGCACCCGAACTCCCCTACTCATACCTAAATCATCTTTTTAAATTTTATATTTTATATTACCTAGTACTAACTATTATTTACTAAAACTATTTAGATTGCAATCACGTGATTCCCCCCTTATTTACATTATATACATAAAAAATCCACTATCAGTAACCTTAGTCCTCATCTGTATCTACTCCAGCCTCAGATCCTGTTGTGGAGAGATCCGAAAGTGACTCACTATATGGTTTCAAATCCTGAATGTGGTAAGTTCCTGCTTTGGAACCGTCTTCATTAATTAGTTCATAAACTAATTTAGACTTTTTTTTAGATACGGTACATAATACATACCTTGGAGCTAGCTTTTTCGCAAAACCTTCAGCTGCGTTTGATAAAACGTGGTTTCTGCGCCACACTTTCTCGCCAACGAAAAATTCTTTTTCTCGCCGCCGAAGATTATAATACTTAGTATTTTTCTTATATCCTGCATTTATCTTTTCTTGAACATCCTCATATAATTTTTTCATATTACCCAGATTTTTACCCCAATAATCTCTGCTCCCTAAATCTAAAATATCTCCTGCTTTACCATAATATTTACCTGTGCATGGCAACTCTCGACCAAACATCAGAAAAGCAGGGCTATATCCAGTTATTTCATGAACAGCTGTTCTTATTGCAAAACCAATTTGTCCCAAATTTTCATCCCATGTTCTATGATTATCTTTAATGTAACTCCTGATAGCTGTTTCTATTGTTCTATTATTTCTTTCTACATAATTAGTCTGAGGATGATAAAAAGGTGTTAAATTTAGATGTGTCTGGTACTTTTCTAAAAGTTTTTTCAGTTCTTTACTAGCAAGGTTTTTCGCATTGTCACATAGTACACTTTGTGGAACACCATAAATTAGGAAAACATCGTTCTCTAAAATTCTACAAATAGTTTTTGCAGTGGCTTTCCTTAAAGGAAAAATTAAAGTGTATTTTGTGAACCAATCACTGATAACTAGCAGTTGCGTGAATCCATTTTTACTCCTAGGAAAAGGTCCGACACAATCTAAAGCGATTGTTTGGAACGGAAATCTAACTTTCCTTTCAACTCCCATCAAACCGAATTTTTTGTAATTTGGTGCCTTTTGAGCACAACACACTTTACAGGATTTTACATATTTATAAATATCGTTTCGCATTTTAGGCCAATAGTATTGCAAACTGACTCTAGAAAAAGTTTTGAAATAACCTAAATGAGAAGCAGTACTAGTATCATGACAGTTATAAATAATTTGATATTTTTGAGACTTTGGAACTAATAATTTCCAATCAGATATATTAGAATTCACTTGCACTTTAGTGGGTACAAGTTTATACACATAACCGTTTTTAACGGCCCATTGAGGATACTTATCTGGTTTTCCAGTTATTTGAGTGCGCATTCTGACATAAAAAGGATCTAAATTTTCCAAACTAATATCTAGTATAATGTTATCATTAAACTGAGTTTCCAAAGAGAAAATGTTATTGGATTGTTCATCATAATCAAGATTTTCATTCTCACTTACGTCTACTAACGGAGCTCTAGACAAGGCATCCGGTACAACATTCATTTTACCTTTACGGTGCTCTAACTCAAAATCAAATTGACTCAAACGAACACTCCAACGAGCTAATCTTCCAGTTGGATTTTTCAATTTTAAAAACCATTTAAGAGAAGCGTGATCACTTATCAAAATAAATTTTACCCCTTCAATAAACCCTCTGAATTTTTCACAAGCAAAAATACAAGCTAAACATTCCTTTTCAGTTATACTAAAATTTCTCTCACACCGTGTAAGACTTCTTGAGGCATAAGCAATAACCTTCTCCACGCCATCCTGAATTTGTGTTAATACACAGCCCAAGCCGACACCGCTAGCGTCCGCTTGCACAATAAATGGCAAGGTAAAATTCGGACTGGCCAGAATCGGTGCAGAGACTAGCGCCTGCTTAATGTCCTCAAAAGCTTTATTAGCTTTTGGGTTCCAAAATATTTTTTGACCCTTTTTTCGATTTTTTAATAAGTCATTTATAGGTGACATTAATGTGGAGAATTGTGGAACAAATCTACGATACCAACTACATAAACCTGTAAAACGTTTTACTTCCGTTGTGTTTTTAGGCTGCGGAAAATTTAACATAGCTGTTACTTTGATTGGATCTGTCCTGAGACCAAATCTATCAATAATATACCCTAAGTATCGAAGTGAAGGTTTAAAAAATTTGCATTTTTCAAAATTAACTGTTAAATTAGCTTCCCTTAACCGCTTTGAAACTTCTAATAATAGTTCCATGTGATGCTGGAATGAATTACTCACTATGATCAAATCATCGAGGTAACAGAAAATGTATGGTTCCAAATCTGGACCAAAAATAGCATCCATCAACCGTTGTTGACACTGCGCGGCATTGGCAAGTCCAAAAGGCATGACTTTAAATTGAAACAAACCCCTTCCCGGAATACTAAAAGCTGTTTTTTCTTTAGAGCTTTCATCTAAAGGTATTTGCCAAAATGCACTCCTCAAATCTATTGAAGAAATATAATTTGCTGTCCCTAATAATGAAAGAATCCGATCTACCATCGGAAGAGGATAATTATCTTTTTTAGTCACTGAATTTAGTTTTCTTCCATCAAAACAAAAACGATAATTCCCATTACTTTTTTTTACTAATAAAACTGGAGAAGAAAAATTACTTTGAGACTTTTCGACAACATCAAGAGCTAACATTTTATCAAGTTCTTTGTTTAAGAACTCCAACATATATGGTGACATCAAATACTGTCTTTGTTTAAATGGTTGAGCTTCACCAGTGTCAATATGATACAAAATTTTATTAGTTCTACCTAGTTTATCAAGAGGACTAAGTTTTTTAAAGGTTTTAATTATATTATCTACTTTTTCAAGTTGATCTGGATTTAAACTATCCAAAGAACAAATGGAATCATCAGCAATGGAATTAATACAAACATAACCGCTTAAAGCGATATTAATATTATCATCTGCTAAAATTTCCCAAGTATTTTGTTTAAAATCTAACTTTAACTGAAATAATTTACAAAAATCTGACCCAAGAATAAATGAATAATCTAATGAAGGAACTACAAGAAATTTTACTATAAAACATTTTCCTTCTACTGTGAGTGGAATCTCTACACATCCAGTGATTGATTGTCTATTCCCATCTGCAGTTACTACATAATTTAATTTTGAAGGAATAATTTTTAATCCCAAGGATTTCACAAAGTCCATCCCTGCTCTACCAATTGTACTAGAATTAGCACCTGAGTCTAACAATGCAGTTATGTCTTTATTAAAAATACTTATATTAATATACGGTCTGTTATCATACATTTTATCTACAAAAACTGGACTAGAAAAAGATTTGGAATTTTCTATTTTCTCACAAGACTTCCTCCCCTTCAAATGAGGACAATGTTTCACTAAGTGATTACATTTTAAAAATTGTTTGGTAAACTCTAAACATTCATCTTGTTCTTTGCTAAATTTAAATTTGAAATTGTTTTTAAAATTACTAGAAGGTTGTCTATTTTTATTTACAAAAAATTTTGTGTTAAAGGCCTGTGTTTCATTAGGAGATACTGGTCGGCCTCTGGGATCATGCCCTATCTCCTGTCGCCGTTTCCCTGACAAAAGCTACAATCTTTTTTTGTGACATTTGGCTTGCCACAAGAAAAACAAAATTTACCCCTTTTTTTTGTACAATTTTGCCAAAAGTGGTTAAGTCCATTACAATTAAAACAAGTTATTTCTTTAGAAACAGTGGAAACATGTTTACTATTACTAGACTGATGACCCTTCACATTATGATTTTTATTGTATTTAGAGTTTTGAAATTTACTTTTATTATTACCGTTATTATTATTATTAGGTTTAAACTCAGATACCTGTCTGTGATTAGTTACACTGCAACAACCAAAATCAAAATCTATATCAGACTGTAGAGCATTTACTCTAGACTTAGAATTTCTATTTTGCAAATCCCTAAGAACACCCTCTATTAGTTTGACATCCTTGCATAAGGCTTCAACCGAGTTATATTTGTTCAAAGCTATTTTCTCTATTATTTCCGGCCTAAGATTTTTCTGAATCCACTTAATTTTAGTACTCTCAGCTGGTTTAGAGCTTAACCGATTAAATAATTGTTCTAATACTGAAACAAAAATAACAATTGATTCGTCTGATTGCTGTTTACGATTCTTTATAGTTTCCCATAACACTTCATCATAATCGTCATCTAAAAAATCTACCTGAAGTCTATTGGCTAAAGAGTCCCAATCGTTAATTTCAGGCAAGGTCCTAACGTGTCTAAACCATAAAAGTGCTTTCCCAGTAAATAAATCTATTGCCCCTTCGAAAAGTTGTATTTTGTTCACTTTTCTAGCAGTAGCTAGTTCATCTACCCTTTCTAAAAATGATTTTACCCCTAACGTTTTTCTAGTACCATCAAATTTCAAGTCCCATTTGTATATAGCTACTGGTTTTTCAATTACTTGATTATTAACTACTGGTTGAACAGTGGGAGTTGGGGGCATTACAGTACTCCACAAATTTGTTAAAGGATTTTCATCCATGGCTTTCTCATCTAGAACTGATTCTAAAATTGAACAAGTGGCATATGATTCATTTTTAAAAACGGTTTCATCATGATTATCTACATCCACTGGCATTCGACGAATTCGAGCACTTACATGAACTAATCTAGACTTTAAACGCAAATATAAAGCATCGGATTCCGAACCTTCAAAATCTGTAACTAAAGTCCTAATACTATCTAAGGTGGCTGTGATTTGAGCAGATTCTGTCTCGAATTGATAAGTGGGGTCTTGTAAAGTAACTGGATATTTTTTTTCCTTCCTTAACTGAGTACTTAAAATTTTTCGTTTTTCATCTAGGGGTCTAGTTGTACTTATACCTCTTAGTCTAAGTTCATAATCTACCTCATCTTTTAATAAATGTCTAGGTGTAAACTCCATATTGAAAAAAAATTTTTTTTTAAAAATATTCCCAAAGAAAATATGAATATTATAAGTCTCAACTAAATTCAGTCACCAATAATTAACAAAAAGATTATTTTGACTAAAATTCAAAGTTCAAAAATATGCACTCAAATAAATGAAACTCAGGAACAAATTAATTATTTATAAATTCCACTGATTCATTTAAAAATCTTCAAAAAAAATTTTAAATTTTGACCCACTTGGTTTCGAATTACTAAAATTCAAAAAAATATTAACACTTACTTGAACTGTTATGTCCAATAATCTCAAAAATATGGCTGTACCATTTAACTTTCAAAATCAATAATATATTTCTAATTATCAAAGTTCAAAACATTTGGACCAACTAGAAATTCATAAAAATAAAAGACTAATGAAGTCTCATCATTAAATTTTACTGTGAAATACACAAGTTTATCTCTATTTTTGACTAATAAAGTCCCTGGAAAAAAACTATTGAACTAATAAAGTTCAACTTCAAACCAAAAATTTGTTTGAATGAAGCTAACACAACTATTTTGAGTGAAGAGGTTATGTATATAAAATTTTCAAAAAAATGTTATCATTAATCCCTGTAAAATGTATACTGAATTCACAAACCTATCTCAGCTCATTTGCTTTACAGAGAAAAAGAATGCCTATTCACAATAATTAATAGTGCTAAATAAACACAGTTGGTAAAAATTACCACACAATATACCTTAAAGGTATCGAAAAATGTTTGTACCTACTTATTCATCAAAGTTCAACTCTCAAATATTAAATTTATTTTAATACAAAAACAAATTTTACCTAATAACTGATAAGTATAAAAAAATTTTACTTAATAACTGTCAAAATAAATTTACCTAATAACTGATATACCTTCATAGGCTATGATTTCCCTTAGGTCTGTTACAACGAAATATAGTTGAAAAAAAAATTGCATAACAATTTTCTATGTTGGCACCAAGTTAACACAACAAATTTCTAGATCGGCCACACTAGTTGTAATGACAAATTTCTAAATCAGCCCCACGTAAGGGCGCCAAATTTCTATAACTCCTACTTGCTGTCCTTAGTAGGGGTTAGAAATATGCACAGTTCGACAAGTCTAATTTGTTACTAAAGTGTTCTTGTCAGGGGATAGAATCTATGCAAACTCATCCCTTTGCAAACTGTGTCCTGGCTAGTCGTCGTCGTAGAGCAGTGGATAATGGGGGGATTCTGTTAATCTTACCTTGTACCAGACCTAAAGATGTATTGGACGCCACCCTATTTTTTATACAAAAACTATAGGGAAAAAAACATATATAAAAATCATTAAATTCCTAACTTCAAAGAAGATCCTGTTGTATTAAAACTATTGTAGAAATAAAAAGCTAAATAAAATTTTTTTATCTTTATTCTCTGGTTGAGTTCTTTAAATCAGTCAATGTTAAACAAAGAAAAAATTGTTCTTATGTAGTCAGACATCAGAGTAACCATAATAATAGCTGACTGAGCTGGCACAGATCATAAATATAATGTCTCATTTATTGACAACAAAACATCCCCGTCAAGATCATGAGCACTTCAAAAATTAATAGTTTACATTACAGGTGTTGATGAAATTATTTAAAGATCTGTTATAAAATTAGACAATACAATAGTAGCAAATTTATATGTTGTAAATTAAATATTTAACTATAATTGAATTTACATTTGTCAAAATATTTATATCAAAAATACAATGAAAAAATAACCATTATAAATACTCATTTTAAGAAATGTCAAAAATTAAACAGTTTGCACCTATGAAAACATGTGAAAATATGGATAAACTGTGGAGCCCTATGAAGATATACCAGTTAATATCACCCAAAATGTATTCATTAAATTATTACAAAAAAAAAGTGTTTCAAAATTTAAATTTAAAGAAAAGTCTCTCAAAATACATATTTTAATTTTCACCATAAATACCTTTGTGTGAACTTTACATGAAACTTCAGCTTGAAAACGGGACTTTCCCAAATACAGGCTGATGCTGAAGGAAAAGCCTTAACAAAATTCCAGATGAATCCTTATTCAACAAGAGCACAGAACCGGCTACCCTGGACAAAGTGTTATCTCAAATTGACAGGATTCTTGGAGAAAAGAAAATTGTTAGACCGCTTCTAACCTCATGGAAGTTGTCTTTGATCCCTTATACTGTATCCCAATGTAAATTGTGTGAATGTATGTAAAAAAACTGCATCCACCAGTGTGAATTCTACTGCTTACATCAGCATTTTGCAACAAAAAAACTAGATTTTACTAGTTAATTCTGGATAAGGCCAGACGCCTAAACACATGTCAGCTAAGACGGCAAAAAATGCAAAATTCCCTTCTGGTTGTTTTATTTTTCTTTTTTTGTTCTTACAAACCCCTTGATTTAAAGGAAACCAAAATTCGACTTTCCTCTACGAAAGCGTATATCAGAAAGGCCAGAATTATTCAGATGTCAAAAATATATCGACAACTGACAGAAAATAAATTACCATACCCATAGAACTTCGTTCTCCATAGATACACACTGAGTAAACTGATTTATGGGATAAGATTATTATACTAAACACATTACTAGGTTATAATTAACTGGTTGCATACCTAATAGGAACTCATTTAGAATTAAAATTATTTGAATTAGTGTGAACAATTATTGACTATTTACATATTTATTTTAACAAACGAGCTGAGATATATTTAATTAAAAAAATTACATTGTACGTGAAATGGACATTTTTCACGTTACAATTGTAATGTTATTGTATATTCTTATAATGTAATATAATAAAATTGTACCTGTGTCAGTGACCTACGCTGTCGTGACACGTAAAGCTAAATAAAAAAAATATTCTGGCTAATTTGGTCAGAGATTACAACTGTCAGTCGATAACAAAATGTTGATATGTAAAGTCATTCTAAATCCAGGTCAAACAATTTCCATATCCTGGAAAAATTTCATTATCATTGCGCAAGACCTCAAAATGACAAGTGTTAAGTTGTATTACTATTTTTCTAATTTGTACGATCTTAAGGCTCACGCCGACCCTGAACTAAGTCCATCATTATTCTAGTTGTTAGCGAGGAGTGATATTACACTTACGGTACTTCTATCATTACGACCAAACGGATGCTTTCGAACAATGGGCAATGAAATCTCTCACAGAATAGAGAAAAGAAAGAGAAGAGTTGAATTACCTTGTCTAACCACATCAATTCTCCTATATGAGGTGCATTAACAAAGGCTCTTGAAATATTTATTAAAGTTCCTTAATGGTCTTGAACTAATACGGATAGATCGCTAACGGCAAAAATTAAAATTTTTAACAATGACAAAGTTGGAATATTTGGCAAGATATTAAGTGTGGTGAACACACTGTGGGTCAATATCTCTTGTGTTTTGTGCTACACGAAGTTGAAAAAAGTCATAAAAGTCTTCTATAAGATCGTTGAATGGAGGTTAAATTATTATTTATTTATTTATCTATTTATTATTTAAAACTACAACTACTTTAAAACTTCTACAGCTCTAGGGTAAATTATAACACCAATAATAAGATTTAAGTGTTCAAATGTAAATATATTCATATCTTAAAAATAAAAAGGGTGTTACGGAACTTTTGTCTGAAGTTGATCATGCATGAATTATTTTAAGTTTAAAAAAGCGCAACAACGATCATTTTCAGGTTACTGTTTTTGAGCTGGCAAGTTCCTAAAGCCAAATTTAAACAGTTCCTATATAATAAATCGAATCTACGTTGGGCCAATTTAAGAAAATCATCATTTAGTTAATAATATAAATTAAGAAAAAAGTTTAATTTTAATTAATAGAGCAAATTGTCTTGCAAATTTGTAGACTATAGGAGGAAGGATGGCAAGATAGGGTATTTAAATATAAATATCAATAAAAGCAAAATTTGTACATTAAGAGAATTGTATTTATTTTTAAGTTAAGTATTCTTTAAAAAAAATTTATTAAAAAACCTTTATAAAAGGTATATATTTTAAAAACCCCAACGGGCTAATTATACAAAACGTTTTCGGAATCCATATTCCATCATCAGTGTCCTAAAAAATATATAACCACTTAATTAAAAAGAACATGAGGTTGAAATTTTGACTAAGGTTAATGCAAAGTGTGGTTAATACTTACTAGGAGTACATGAATGTAGCTACTAAATATATAGGTAAAAACCCGTTAACAAATAATTAGTTACATTTGGTTTACAATATTTCTTATAATATGTTATGATGTTAAAGTTACCGTTGGATAAGGTAACATGGCGACATATGACTCCACGTTGAAGTTGCTAGTCCTGAGACGGTGTGTTTACAAGGACTGTATGGAAGCAACTGATTGGAATGACAATGTTACAAGTTAGGATGGACGTTGTAACAGAGCAGTCAATATAACTGTATGCGTCTACTTAAGACAAAAGCCAACGTTATTTAAAATTATTAAAGTAAAGTAAATTAATATAACAGTATCAACCATCATTGTTGTTGTTTTAAAATTCTGTATATAAGATGAGATGTGGAAAAAGAAAAATATGTGGTTATAGTTAGGCAACCAACTATACATGTGTGCAGTAGTGTGGTGAAATAGAGATTTTAATATAAGGCCCTTTATGTTTCTGCAACATTTGGTACCTGGAAAATAGAAACTAGACACATGTGGGAAGTTGAGATGAGTGAGGTGAATGAATAGTTATAATTGTAGATTTTAATTGTAGAAGTAAATTATAAGGGTGAAGATTATGAGAATAGTTGGCGATGGAGAGGGAGGAAGTCTCGATTGAAAGATACATGACGATTGACGCAATTTGGGTTTTTTTGTTTTTCTTTAAGAATTTCAAGGTCTTCGTATAAATCTAATTTAAGGAAATTTTTTTGGTAGATATTGTGGATAAGTGAAACGTCTTCTGGGATATTGAGGGTGTGGTTGTGTTCTTTGAGATGTTGAGAGAAAGTGGAAGTATTTTCTCTTTTTGTGTGTTCTAGAGAACGTGAGGATAGTGATCTGCATGTTCTACCTATGTAGGTGGCATTGTAGTCTGAACATTTTAGTCTATACACTCGACTCCGATCCATATAATTGATGGGATCAATTGATGGGTGTTGACCAAAATTATTGGGTACTTTAAATGAAACGTGGATGTTTTCAACCCAACGTTGGATGAGATTTCAAATATCGAAAGACTTTCATGATAGTATGGGAGTAAAACGTAATTGGGCTTGGTGGTGAGGTCTCTGGGGAACGCAGTCTCCTGCAGGGTCTTAAGGCGTTTTTTGCGGATGAGTTTGTTGATGACGTTGTGATCATATCCATTGTTGACTGCTATTTGTCTAAGTATGTTAAATTCTTTTTTGTAATTTAAGTCTGAAAGTGGAATGGTTTCTAGGCGATGGATGTAGCTGTGACAAGCTGCGTATTTATGCGACATGGGGGGGTTGGATGAAAATGGAATTATGTGGTCAGTTTGTGTAGGTTTCCTATAGATACTGAAGTCGAAGTGGTCATTTAATCTGGTAATGGTGAGATCAAGAAAATTGATTGACATGGATGATTCTAGTTCCATTGTGAACTTGATATTGGGGTGAATTTGGTTAATTTTGGGAAGTAAAAGTTCAGCTGAATTGGAATTACCTGAAATGAAGACTAAAACAGTCGTCGACAAAGCGAAACCAATGGAGTATTTCAGTGTTTTTCATGATCTATGTGGATTCCTAAATGATCCATAAATATTATACAACTCTTAAAACAACTCTTAAGACAACTTTTCTTTTTTTTAAAACAACTCAAAAAAAAACAGCCCAACATCAAGTACAAAAAAATGTATTGGCTATTGTGAGGACAATCAAACCTGTCAATCTACAACAAAATACTTCTGTAAAAACATATTCTAAAACCAATATGGATATATGGTATTCAGCTGTGGGTTTGTGCTAGTACGAGTAATTTAGACATCATCCAGCGAGTCCAAAACAAAGTGCTAACATTTTCAACGCTTCTTGGTACTATTTGAAACGTGACCGCAATACAGAACTAGAAATGGATACTGTTAACAAGACCACTGAAAAATTTGCCAAGAGTAACAAAAAACAACTTCTTCAACACATCAATGTTAATGGCATGTAGCTCATTGAGAACACGGATATGGATAGAAGACTCAAGAGGAAGAAATCCTTGGAGTTAGTTAAGTGAAAAGTAGAGTATAGTGCAAATGGTGATACAGGTTAATAGTTATGCAGTAAATTAACAGAAGCTAAGGGATACTAGTGAATTTGCCCTTAGTCTCAAGTTTTTAGTAATAATTTAGGCTAGAAGAAAGTTGCTCATTATTCATATTGTTTGATCAGATTGTAATGGTCTTAAGCATCTTATTGGTGTTTATTAAAAAAAACATTCTCTTTCATTTCTTTATCAGCAATTAAACCAGCTCTATTTTCAGCGCTACGTTTTCTCATAATACAATTTGTACTCTTCATCTACTTCTTTTGCCCTTTGGCCTTTCCACTTCGATTGTTGGATGAAACCAATTTGAACTCTGTTTCTTTCGAACGGGTACTTACTAACTCTTCCAAGACCACTGACTTACTTATCAGACGTCCAAGATTTCAAGACAAAAAATTGTATTTTGTTTGAGTGCAATGGGTAATTATTATAAATTATTGTTTTAAAAATAATACATTCAATATAATTCACGAAGTTTTCAATACGCACGTAAACATATAAAAAGAAATAAAGGATCTTTCATAGGACTTAAACACAGGTGTTATCTTGACAGAAACCAATTAATTCTCGAACTACACGACCCCAGGTGATATACTGTACAAAGAACAATTCACTGTTATTAACTAATCCCATCCATATAAAAACGATGATATATGGCCAGGGGCCAACGCTTAGGGAACAAAAAATGATGTATGGGTCGGACGTATAAGCACACCCAAAACAACCTTTGACCCATGCGTTCCTCAGATTTTAATAGATCGTGAAGAATTATGAAGTCGCTTTCCAAACTTGATCTATTTCGTGCCAGATGTGGGTTACTTTTGCAAGTCACGGTATTTTCGTGGGTGTCGGATAATTAATTGATAAATGAGGCAGCTGCCAATAAAGTGACATAAACATATTAAAATTCGGTTTATTGTCGGTTGTATGTAGTGAATATTTTGAAAATTTGATAGGCGCGTTTACTAATATTTTCAAAATAACTGTTTTAAGTATTATTTATATATTTTAAATACAAGTTATAGAATTTTAAACGCTATAATTTAAGATCATATCAAAAAATCTATAAAACAATCTTATCACGTAAAATCCGTTGACAAATAACTTGTATAATTGCCAATATAACAGCAGGTATTAGTTGGTTTTGTTTTATTTAAGTACACGTTCAGTTCCTAATAATGAAACGTTTTTGTCGTACAATTCACCATACGCCTCTTTTTATTTCGACCCTCCCAATCTTTTAAAATTACTTTCACCTATAATTCTGCTATCGTATTATTCTTCTTTCAATACTTTGACTGTGTTCATGCATTGGCTATTCCCTTGACAATGTCAATTGCTACATGTTCTTATTTACATTTGCTTTTCTCGATGGTTTGCTACAAGGAAAAGTTGTTCTGCACCCTGCACCCGACTTGGTACAATCTGTCATATTCTGCAACTATAAGAGTCTTTTATGACTAATCTATCACTTGCTTTCTATTTTTTCTTGGATAATCCAATAAAAATGTCAAAAGTAGCTAACTTGTGTTATTCTGACGATATTTAGAAGCTCTCTACCTTTATTTAGCAGTTTGCAGACTTCTTTATTGCTGGTGTGTGTAATGCAGGAAATTTTCATCATTCTTTTGTAGCAGTACATGTCAAACAGCCCATTTTATTTCGCATAAAGGAAAACACAACACAAGAAAAGTAAAAGTGGAAGAAGAAATAACCGACCATATTGAAGCTGGCAATGGAATAAGACAAGGAGATTCTCTGAGTTCTTTATTGTTCAACCTGATCATGAATGAAATAATAAAGAATAATAAAGAATAATAAAGAAATAGCCGCCAGAAAATTTAACATGTTAATTTCACCATAAAAGACAAAATGCATGGTTACAACAGCAAATTTACTAAGATGTAAACCGGAGCTGGAAGGTCAGATAATAAAACAAGACAAGTAATGAAGTTTAAATATCTAGGCATCACATTATATAGCTATGGAAAGCTCAAATCTGAAGTGGAAGAACAAGTAAATAGAGCAAACATAGCCGCAGGATGTTTACATCCTGCGGCTATGTAAGAAGAGCTGAAAACACTAAGAAAAATTGATGGTAAGACACTATGGGTTAGAGCTAGAAATACAGATATAGGAGACCATTAAGAACTGGGTAAGAAATAGAAGAGTAGAATGAAACGATCATATACACGATCAGGAATCCGAATGACAAAAAATAGAGTAATAAAGATGGCAAGTGACGGTTCCCCAATAGGAAGACGGTTGGTAGGAAGACCACGAAAACGATGGAATGGCAACTTACTGGAGGTACATTGAAAAACAGATAGAGTCATGTCTACATCAAAAGAATAAGACGAAGAAAATAAAGGAAAACGGACCACATATAATTCATACTTGAGTGTTCCTCACCTTGTTTGAGTAGTTAGGTTTCTGTTGGTAAGTGTGGGTTTTCATTTACTGAATGCTGTGCGTGCCATTATGATTCGACCTTTTACTCAAATCATATGTCAGAGTGTCATCCATGATAAATGAACTTGGGAACAATACTGAGGTGCTTTCCCTTTGCCTTCTCGATCGCAGTACCACAACCATTCAAACTGACCCGGTTATGCTCAGTTCAGCTCAATAGTGATCCAGGACCGGTGCCTCTTGACCTTTGATCCTTAAGCTGATACTGATGTCCGATTCTACTCTTGTGGATAGGGTCGCTTATTGTAGATGGTAGGCATCATAGACCAGTGTCTACATAAGTCTGTAAACTATGCATTATCCTAGGGTACTATATGTATCTGCAAAACAATAATAATATTAACGACAAAAATTTAAAACGATACAAATTAGAGCAGATCTTTTCATATTTTGAGAAGAAATGAAATTAAATTGTTAAATTTAAGACAATCAATAATAAACAATGTAAACTATACTCGTTTTTAATTTTTATTCCCTGTTTTTATTAAAGCACTCGTATCTCTGCCGCCTAAAATCATTATTAATCATGTCACTGTTTTAAAATCATAATGTGCATAATATTGCAAGCGCATTATTTTTAATAATGGTCTTCATGACACAAACAAATGAACTCAGATGATGTGATTAGGATACATACTGAACTGAAGAAGTCAGAGAATGGTAGACATTGTGTCAAGTCATTAGCGAGAGTCATTTGCCGGGCACGATTTGGTCAGCCATCTAGAAAATAAGTACAAAACAAGAAGGAATGTATATCGCACTAAACGAGAATGAGCTTTAACTGCATAATATTTTATTTAACTTAAATTTTATGTAGACCGCCTGACAACAGGAGAATGAGTTAAAACCTTGTTGTTGAAAAAGGCTTGATAAGCAGTAAAAGTAATAACCCAAATTCACGAATATAGAGAATATCCACAATTGTAGATGAGACAAAAAATATAATGTCTTCTTAGTAGGGATGACGCAAGACGAGACAAGACGAGATTTCAGGAAATCTCGTTCTATCTCGATGTCTCGAAATTCTGGATATGTAATATGTTAACAATATTGATGTTATTAATTATGTCCAACATTTAATTAAAAAATATACAGGGTGAATCTTAATGACTGCTAACCACTTTTCATACCTCTTACCATGGATGGTAAATACCGACTGGACCTGAAATGGTTGATCGATCTTTTAGATCAGACCTGTCAAGGTTATTCTGTCTTACAATTTAGAAATAACAATTCCTTCCAGTTGCTTCCATTTATTGAATATGAACCATAGATAGAAGACAGACTTTTTTCTTATCCTTTCTAGTACTTTGCTTATTTGAACTTTGTTCTTTTCCTTTTAGAATTAATTGCAACAATTATATCTTTCGCTGATTTTTTACCTTATTTTTATGGGTACTGGTAAATCGTGACATTTGAATAGCTTAGCCATTTTTTGAAATAAAGATCTTGCTTTCTCTTTACCAATTTTCGCATTCAAGTCACCCATAATAATAGTTATATGTTCATTTTAAATTTGTCTAAGTAAATTTATCAACAACTCATAGAATTGCTCTACGGCTTCCTCTAGTTTATCGCTCGTTGGGGCATACACTTGTAAAACATTTAATTTGACCGGAGTAGTATTTAGTTGGATTATTATTAATCTTTCAGAAAGTGGTATAACATTTATTACATATTGGCGTAATTGAGGAGATACGATTACTCCAACTCCATACATATGTTGACCGTCATCATTTTCCGAGTGGTATACCATTCGGTTGTCAACAATACAAGCACTACTATATATTTGACCACCTTATTTCGCTTATTCCGGCAAACACTAGGACGTCTCGTTGGGTATCTAGCAGGATGCACCAGATGACCATGATCTAGATCATCATACGAGCAAGTGAGGTTGACATTTGAATAGGAGTGGCTGTATGTTGCGTATCACTATAAACGTTAGCGGAAACGTTAGGTACCAATATTTAAGAGATTGAAATACAATTTGAAAATGGCTACAAACAGAAAAATAAGTGGTGAAAATATCAGTGAGAGTGAGGCTGAAAATGACACCGAAATAAGTAATACAATATGTTATAAGATAAAACAATTTTGATGTTAAGTTTGTGGCCGGTATAAGAGTTGGAGTGTGCAAATTGTGCAAAGCTACAAATAAGACAATCAAAATGACGAACTCAAATAAAACTGGTCGTAAAATACATCTGCAACGAAATCATGTAAAAATTTATGAAACCATATTTCCTCTCGAAACTGGAGAGTGGTCAAACAGAGAGCGTCAAATAGAGGGGGATGAAAAAAAATTGTAGAAAAAGTTTCGAAGGAATAAAACAGAAGAGGATACACTGATCATACAGCCAATTAGTTATTTTTCACCTTTGGCTAAGAAACGCAAGAGCACTCAATACTCCATAAGCAGGGAAGGCAGAGAAAGAGAGAAAGAGAGCGAGAGAGAAAGAGAGAGAGAGAGAGAGAGATATCTAATAATATTGGACATTCCTTTCCAAATAATGTTTTGTCTTCCTTTCATGTTCCAGCACATGTTGTCTCCTATTTTTACCCTGAATAGACATTCTTTCTTAGCAACAAAAATATTGGGGAAAACCAAACCAGTTAAAGAAAACGAATGGTTTGACAAGGAGTGCCAAGAAGTAACAGATAACAAAAACAGGGCATACCTGACAAGTCAAGCTGGATGCACAAGAAGAGCAAAGAAAGAATACCGGACCGTAAGAAGAGAAGAATAACGATTACATAGAAGAAAAAAAAGACAATTTGAGCAAAAGCAGTTGGAAAGCACAGAATGGCTAAGAAATCAAAAGTTCTACAGAAATCTAAACAAAATGCGCAAAGAGTTTAAGCCAAGAATAAGGAGCTGTAAGGATGTAGATGGAAACATCCTAAATGATACGTCCTCAATCCTAAACAGATGGGTTGAATTTTTCGATGCAAAATTTAATGGCCATCATATCGAAGAAGCAGATAACACCCTAGCAAATCGAAATGATTGGAATCCTTTCAACCCAAACGAGAGACCACCTACCATCGAAAACGTTGCCCAAGCCATTAAAAAGCTTAAAAATAATAAATCACCAGGAATTTATCAAATTTGCAGTGAGCTCTACAAGAATGGTGGCGATGCCCTACTACAGACACTGCCTAAGCTTTTACTTCTTGTTTTGCATAATGAGACCATGCCTTGTGAATGCTCCAGTGTGGCAACTATAGAGGTATAACTCTTGTTCTGAAGCTATTTTATTGTGGCATGTTAAATTAATTACTATTTAACTGAGAATAAGCCACAATTAAAGATAAAAATACGTTTATTGGCGTTTCAATTTCCACTTCGGAAATCGTTCTTAAAATACAAACAGTAAATTCAAATAAATAAAATAAATAAATACACAAAAACATTTACTGTTTGTATTTTGAGAACGATTTTCGAAGTGGAAATTGAAACGTCAATAAACGTATTTTTATCTTTAATTGTGGCTTGTTCCCAGTTAAATAGTAATTAAAAACCCTGTTAAAAACTGCTTACAAAATACTAGCAGATATTCTCTACGAAAGGCTGCAAGTTTACACAGTGGGCATAGTTGGTAAATATCAAGCTGGATTCACTCCAGAAAAATTAACAATTGACCAGATTCATTCAATAAGACAGATTTTCGAGAAAACATTAGAATTCAATATTGAAACCCATCACCTATTCGCCGACTTCAAGGCCGCATACGACAGTGTCAAGAGAACAGTGCTATACCAATTAATGCATGAGTTTGGTATACCAGAGAAACTTATCCGACTAACGAGAATGACAATGTCTAACTTAGAAGCCACTGTTAGAATACAGGGAGAGAATTATAGATCCTTTAAGATAAAGGATGGACTCAGACAAGGGGATGCTCTGGCTTGCCTCCTATTTATTATTGCCTTAGAAAAGGCTGTCCGAGATACACGAATTAGGAATGGCGGTACTATTTACAATAGATCGATACAAGTCTTAGCATATGCTGATGACATTGACATAATAGGGCGTAGCAAGCGAGATGTTGAGCAATATCTCCTAGAATTGGAAATAGCGGCGAAACAGGTCGGTCTAGTCATCAACGAAGACAAAACCAAGTACATGTTGGTTACAAAGGATCCGATAGCAAATGAGGAACGAGAAACAGTTTTTGGAAATCATACCTTTGGAGGTGTTGATAACTTATATAATAACACACTACCTTGGGTCGCTATTGACTGCTACCAATAAAACAAGCGAAGAAATCAAAAGACGAATAAATCTAATAAATAGGGCATACTATGGACTCCAAAAGCATTTCCACTCAAGAAACATTCAAAGAAGAACTAAAATTATTATATACAAAACATTGCTGAGGCCGGTCCTCACATATATAGCAGAAACATGGACTCTAACGCAGAAAGATGAAAGACTTTTGGGAATTTTTGAGCGTAAAATACTCCGCAAAATATTTGGAGCTATAAACTACCAAGGGCAGTAGCGCAGAAGATATAATTTTGAATTGTATCAGCTCTTTGATTAGCCAAATGTCATAACGTTCATTAAAACACAACGACTTAGATGGGCTGGACACATAATACGAATGCCAGAAAATACGATTGCTAAAAAGCTAACCACAGTAACACCTGTAGAAAGAAGAAGCAAAGGCCGACCGCGAACTAGGTGGTTAGATGGAGTTGAAACCGACTTAAGGATATTAAAAATCAGAAGATGGCAACATGTTGCCAGAAACCGAACAGAATGGCGACAAATCTTAGAGCAGGCCAAGATCCACACAGAATTGTCGAGCCAAAGATGATGATGATGGGACATTCTTTCTTATATTTTTTTTTCTTACTTATTTTTTTGTGGTTCTTTCGATATTTCAATTTAGTTTCGCTTTTTTACTTTGCTGTGTAGCACACAGTTGTGTTCTTGGCTCATAGTCTCAGGAAATATATTTACGTATAGTTGTTCTTTTTTTATTAATAACTACCTGATTCTTTTTCAAGTGCCGTCTCCATCAATGGAGGTAAGCGGTTATGGTGGCAAACGTTTGTCTATCTTCAGCTGCTCTTAAGAGTTCCTCAAATCCAAGTCCTGTCCAGTTTCTGATATTACGTAACCAGGACAATTTTTTTCTTCCAATTCCTCGCTTTCCTTCTATTTTGCCTTTAATTATCAACTAATAACTACCAGAAAGAATGAAAACCAAGCAATATAAGGATATTTAAATAATCGATGTACGGTGAATTTCCCTTTCTATAAAAATATTCTACGTCCCTGCATAATCAGCCACTCCTAGATGAACCCTCTTCTAAGATTCATTCTAAGTAATAATAGAAAAAGAATGTCTTAAACGTTGTACCGTACACAATAATAAGCTCCTCTTCGAAAACACCTTAATCTATTTGGAGTGGACTCAGGTGCAATTTTAACACCTATCTGCACAGAGTAAAAGAAGACGAGAGCTCAGAAGAGGGTTCGAGATTGTCACCCTAGTTTGTCGCCAAATCGCCGGATAAACTGTTGTTTTGGTATCGCATTTCTGGACATACAACTATTTTCGGTTCCCCTATTTTTCGCACATATATTTACTGAGATGCGCACAATAGATACGTGTGAAATTGGCTTTGTGGTCGAGTTAATAGTACTAGTTTTCGATTCTATTTCTTGAACAGCCCCAGGTGGATGTGCGATGGGAAACGGACTTTCTTTTTAATTTGCGAATAATGAAGTTCGTTTAGTGATAAATAAGATGTAGAAAGGATTTAATTACGGCAGGATATTTTAGGGTACTAATTTATGATGAATGTGCTCTCAAAAATGCCATTAAATTTAATTTAAAGCTTGTTATGCTCTTACACAATTTTATATGCATTGGTATTCTATTAAGTCTTTCTCCCATTATACTAGGAGATTTGAAATATACAATTCCCTGCACATTGGGTCATGTAATGTATCTTATATGTAGTATTTAAGTTGTCAACTTGCCCATTAGGTTTAAAATTTTCGACGTTATTAGATACTCACCTATTGTTTGTAGATTTAGAGAAGGCATACGATACGGTACCTTTGAAAAAACTGTTTTAAACATTGACGAAAGTAGGTCTCAGTAGAGAGTATGTGAATGCTATCGCAAATATATACAAAAATGCAAGTGTCGTTAAAGAAGGAATCTTTATATATGATATGTATGAATCATTTCCAATAACAAAGGGGCTTAAACAAGGATGTTGCCTATCTCCGACATTATTTAAAATATATATTCAATCATCGCTAGAGCAGTGGAGGAAACAAGTATCCGGAATCGGAATATACATAGGTGGTGGTAAATGTCTAACAACTTTATTTTTCGCAGATGATCAGGTAGTCGTAGCGAATGATGAGGAAGACATGGACTACATGTTTAGAAAACTAGAGAAAAAATATGAAAAATGGGGCCTCAATATGAATATGTCAAAGACTGAGTATCTTAAAATAGGAGATGATGAAGAAGATCCAGAGTTAGAAACTAGAAACACAAAAACATGCAATGAATATAAATATCTCGGATCTATAATATCTAAAGAAGGTACTACCAAAAGAGACATCGAAAACAGAAGGCAGCAACGAAAAAAAGTGGTTAACATTCTAAACTCTTTACTATAATCTAAAGATATTAGACAAGAAACGAAATTGACAATCTATCGAACCTTGGTAGAGCCTATTATGACTTATAGGGCAGAAGTTTGGCAGATCACGAAAAAAGATACAGAAAGAATAGAAGTAGTAGAAATGGATTTTCTAAGGAGAGCGTGTGTTGTAGATCATATCATGAATGAAGATATTAAAAGGAGGACAAATACTGTGTATTCCAGTGTAGACAGAATTGAAACGAGACAACTAGTGTGGTATGGTCACGTAAAGCGAAATAATGAAGATAGAAAGCCAAAGAAAGCTTTAAATTACATACCACAACAAAGAAGAAGAAGGGAAAGGCTTTCAGTTGTCTGGGAAGGTAATGTAGGACACCTAATGAGAGATAGAGCCATCCAAGAAGACGAATGGATGGACAGAAAATGATGGCGGTCGATATGCGAGAAGCAGCAGAGGCTGTATTAACCTCGCTTATTAATATTTCTACTTGTTCTCTAAAAACAAATAGATGGGATTCGGCTTGGGCATAAAAAACCAAAAACCACTATTGATTATTTCTCCGATAAAACTTGGTTTACATTTGGAAACAAAAGATTTACTGATGTATTATTAAAAGGTCATCAACTAGTATTTAAGGGATATTAGAGGGTTTATGAACTATTTAAATAATACCATTGTCGACCTACCTACGCTAACAGCGAAATACTTTATACCCACAGTGACTAATTATTATTGATTGCTTCTATTAAAATATTCTCCTACGTTTCGATATGTACCGTATTTATATCGATAAATATCCTAATATTTGTGTCATGCCAGCTTAAATGTTATTGTTTATATACCGAAAACACTGTCTACTATGTGTATTGTGCCACCAATATGTACTTGCTATACACACTCAACGCGGCCTAATGGATTAATTGTTAAAATATTTCTTTTCATGTTAATGGTAAATATTCTTTCTATTATAATTTAAGAATATTTTCTGTTTTAATACTTGAGGTTAAAACACTACTACACTGAGTTCATTTTAGCAGCAAGCGCATCGCAATGTTTTCAATTAAGAGGCTCATCTAAATGAAGTCCTTGGAACTTTGCTGATGAAATATTTTCAATGTTAATATTGTTTATATTTAAATTAATTGGGTGATCATATCGTTGGTTATTATGAAACTGCATAGAAAGAGTTCCTTTTGGGTATTCAAATAGGTAATTATTATAGAACCAGCTGTAAAGGCATAATAGTAAAAGATTACATTTAGACTCTAAAGAGTCATCAAATACGTTGAGTATAACATTTATATCATGTGTAAATATCGTAAAATATCCATCTGAGTTGATCGAGACCATATCGTTTAGGTAAATAAGAAATAGAATTGGTCCTAAAATTGAGTCTTGTGGTATAGTTTATTTCACGAAAAATGGTTGAGTGCTTAATGATTGCAATAAAACCCGACTGCAAGGACCCTAGCTTAGTCAACATTAGTTGGGCAGGTAAGTATTCAGGTAAACTTGAAAGCTACTGTGGAGTGTCGTTATCTTGTTTGTATCATAAATTCCTGGTAATATAAAACGATTAAAAAATCGTATAAAATTATAAAAACGATTAAAATACATTTTATTTCATAAAGTTGTAAACATTTTAACAGTGAGTTTCACTATCAATGGTTGATCTTTTAATGACCACAATAAATTTGTTGATGGATAAGTATTTCCTGGAATAATTATACAGGTTCACTCTAAATGAGGAATGAGGAAACCGGAGAGGAATATTCGGTGGTTTTGTGAAAACGGCATTTGAAAGACGAGATACAACTATAAGATGTACCACAAATACAATTACTATTTTTCTTGCGAATAAGCCACAATTTAAGGTTAAAATAAGTTTTTTTTTTGACGTGTTTCAATTTTCACTTAAAAAATCGTTCTGAAAATATAGAACATTAATGTTTTATTATTAATTTCTTTTAGTGTTAACCTTCTGGACTTCCTTGTGTATTTATTCTTTGATCTGTTGGTAGAGATAGCCTGGTTTAGCCTTGTTGGATTATTTCTAGGTGTTCTGTTGACTGTTTTTATTTTCTTGAATTTGAGTTTCATGTCTGCTAAAACAAAGTTGTGGTTACTTGCTAAATATGCCTCTGGGTCGATTTGGTCGATAGTATGGCGTACGGAATCTTTGGTTTATATTGATGTAGTCAATCTGGTTTTTTACTATATGTTACTGTCATCCCTAAGTGTTTTTCAGGTGTATTATCTTTGGAATGGTAGTTTATACCATGTGGGTATAACAATGAGTTTGTTGTCCTTGCAAAACTGAACTAGCTTCTCTCCTCTCTCATTACGTGTTCTTAGTCCATCTTTGCCTACTACTTTTCGATCTCTTCCTTTCCCTACCTTCGAATTGAAGTCGCCTAAAAAATATTAACTTCGCCTTTTTGGTTTGCAAGTATTTTGTTCTATATCCAAACCCATACATATAAGAAGGGGCGTTCGACAGGGATGTGTGCTTTCCCCTCTTTTATTTAACATTTATTCGGAAGCCATATTTCAAAAGTCTTTGGAGGATGCAAAGATGGGAATCAAAGTGAATGGAGTATTGATCAACAACATACGATATGCTGATGATGGTGTCTTAATTTGTGACAACATAGACGATCTTCAACAACTTGTCACTATAATCGGAGAATACAGTAAGCGAATGGAATTAGAGATTAATACCAAAAAAACCAAATTTATGATAATCCCCAGAAACTTGGATGCACTTGAAAACTCCACCATAACACTGAATACTAAGTCCATTGAAAGAATGAGTAAATTTAAATACCTGGGATCGTGGCTTTTTGAAGACTGGGCATCGGACAGGGAAGTAAAATGTCTCTTTGAGCAAGCTCGACAAGCTTTCGTAAAATTCAAGAAGGTACTGACTTGTTCAGAGTTCGATCTTCAACTGAGACTAAGGTTTACTAAGTGCTACGTGTGGTCAGTGCTGCTATATGGCGGAGAGGGCTGGACACTCAAAACGAGGGATATAAACAGATTAGAAGCTTTCGAAATGTGGCTCTATCGCCGTATCCTAAAAACACCATGGACAGCGAAAATCACAACTATAGATGTCCTTAAAAGAATAAACCATGAATGCCAACTTTTCGAAACCATCAAGAAAAGGAAAACGGCGTATCTAGGTCACATCATTCGAAATAAAAGATACCAGTTCCTCCAACTTATAATCGAGGGTAAAATTTAAGGCAAGAGAGGAATGGGACGCAAGAAAATGTCCTGGCTCCGAAACTTAAGGCAATGGACAGGGATTAACGACATACAATCTCTGATACATATTGCAAGAAATAGAGAATTAATGGAAAATGTGATCGCTAACATCCATTAGTGGATTTGTATCTGAAAAAGAAGAAGTATTTTGTCTAATTCGTTGCAAAAGCTGTCCTCTGCGCTATATGGTATAAACCATTTGATTGATATTTTGGTCGTAATTACTGGACAAATGAGACAGTAACATAATTGACACTCTTTTCAGCTCACTTACAGCGGTATATTAACTAGCTCTGCAGCTGTTCTTTAATGAAAGCTTTAACAGCTAAGAAATTAGTTTTTCTTTTTTATATTAACCGTTTTTAGGATGTCTTCATCGATTGAATTAAATACAGGTAACGCTAAAAATAAAATAGTTGTCTAACAAATTAAAATTCATATCAGTCAATCTTTACATAAACGGAATTATAAAGTTCTTAAGACAAAAGAAATTTGGCCTAAGAATGCATTGTCTTTCAACCCTATCTCAACCAAAGCCGGACCCACCACTGTGTTGTTTGCAGTGTACCGTTTAAGGTGAGTAAAAATAAAAATATTCTCCCCTGTTAACTATGAACAACTAGACAAGAAATTATTACCTCTAATAGCCTGGGGTAAGAAACTAAGAAGGGAAGAAAATAGTCATACGCTCTATTTGACATTCTATTATTTCTTTTTGTGTGAATTGTGCACCTTAGGCCTATTGTCAACTAGTTTTTGATGTTTGAATCATAAAGACCAGAGGACGTCGACATTGTTACCCCATTTGACGTTGATTCAGGTCGAAATTGAGTTTTATTTGTTTTTTTCTGCGTTTCTTGCTCGAAGTGGTACAAGTTTTTTGCAAATGTTTACGGGCTAGTAGGCGCTTATAAGAGGTGTACAAGGAGTTTCATCCGTTGCTATTTTTTTCCTAATAATATAATGGTAAAAAGAACTTACTCTCAGATAAAAATGTTCTATTGAAATGTAATTCGTAATTATAGAGGCGTATGAATAAATCATTTAAATGCATAAAGAAAAGAGTTAAAATGTTAAATACGGCAATCTTATTGTATTAAAACAAAAGTCAACGGAAATAACTCAGAATATAGTACGTTTGTGTATCTTGAGTAGCTTAGAAATTATATCGAGCTATCGAAAAAAAAAAAAGTAAATGGAATATAGTTTATTTTTATGAACGAGAGAGTAATTAGCATAATTTTAACTGGTACCTTCGACCACTCCATGGGCGTGCTCAAGATTAATTGAAAAATTACTTTGAATAATTGTAAAAAATAAATGAATTATTTCAGTGTTATAAAGTGTTATGTGTATGTAAACAAAAGTGACCTCTTTTATCACACACTATATTAGAACTGACTGGCCTACATTAAAAAGGGTTTTAAAAAATTCACATTTTTTTTAATTTTTAAAAATTACAAAAGAGAAAAAGAGTTTTTAAAACCGTCTAAGATATGTTAAATAGATGAATAAAAATATTAATATAAAACTTACAGCTACTTGTTACAAATCCAAATCAGATTCAGAAGATGAACTTTCAGAACCAAGATTTATAATAACTAGCACGATCATTTTATCAGTAATATTGTCCAGCTTCCACATTTTTTCCTCTTCTTTAATAGTGTGATTTACTGCCTTTTCCCAGTTTTCAGGTTTTACATTATTTGCGGCCTCCAAAAACAACTGTTTAACATCATGAATTTTAAAAGAGGTATTTTTTCTTCAAACTTCACTCTTTATCTGTGCCCATACCAGTTCAATCGGGTTTAATTCACAATGATATAGTGGGGATCTAAGTACTGTCATTCTACGATTTTTGGCAATTGCATCAATTTCGTATTTTTTAAATTTTTCTTTATGAAGGGCACACAACACTCAGCCCAATTCTGCAAGTCTTTTTTTTAACCACTTGGTTGTGGGCAGTCCTTCTATAAGTCTGGAGTGATAACTTGCATTATCCATTACTATTACACAGTTCTTAGGAAGAAGATCTATCATTTGTTCGAACCATTCTTGAAAGACATCAGCGTTCATGTCTTCATGGTAGTCACCGGTACGAGTTGATTCAAAAGTTAATAAACCACCTTCAACAAAACCGTCTGAACTGCCAATGTGTACTATTATCAGCCTGCGTCCCTTTCCTGATGGTGGGTTTAAACCAGTAGATAAGTTATTTACAAAAGCGTGCCTTTGACTTGTAACAGTTTCATCCTGCCAAAATTTATTTGGTGTATGACCCTCGTTGATTCATGTTTCATCAAGATAAAATATTTTTCTTTTTTGGTTTCTCATTTCCTTTATGGTTCTTAGAAAATGTCTTCTCCATATGACAATATCACTTCTTTCTAATAAAATAGACTTTCTGGGATTCTTTTTCTAGCGGAAGCCTATTTCTTTTAAAAGTTTCCATAACGTACTTCGACTCATTTCTGGGTAATCCTTATCATCTCGAACTGAGACAAGAACTTTACCCAATGTTGGAAATTCTTGTCTAAAGAAGAATTCATGCACTTTCCGTCGAAGTCCTTCTTTAAAATGATATTCTATTTGAAATTTTGGTTTCCCTGGAGCATTACGTGGCATTTGAAAACTACCACATTTCTCTTCTTTAATAACTCTGTAAATCGTAGATTTCCCAACACCAAGTGTACTGCTAACAAACTCAACGGTCTCATCAACACTTTCACATAAACGTTTGTCTGTAAATGATTTAAAACAATTCAATAATAATGTTTTTTCATTAACTGTTAAATGACCAATTTTTCGGCGTTTACACGGCACTTCCAAATTTTCCATAACACTAGTATACACAATAAACTGCACCTTGCAACTGAAGTACCTACTTTTAGTGAACTGTTAAGAATTTTGAATACGCCACTTGGACCTTCCTACAAAATGGAAAAACCCACTATCACATTTTCTGTGGAATAAGTTTAGAGGGTAATTATCTTATCAATTACTGTCGTAGATTCCTGGAATTAAAGAATTAAATGTTTGATTGTTGAAACCCTTACTTCGTGGAATGCACTCATTTCAGATAAAATAAAACGTTTTATTTTATCTAAAGAATTAAACTTTATTTTGCAAATAGGTAGGTACTTATTAAACTTATATTGGTTATATATAACCAATAAAATAACCATCTTACATTTCTTGCAAATTCATTAGTACCTGTTAACCTCCATCACTCCGACACTGGCAACCTTATTTAGGGATTAGTAACCCTCACAACTATTGTATTCTATTCTGCTCCAACCTTTATACCTGGTGGTCATACTCAATTTAAAATTGTTTTCCTATATACTTCTGTAAACTTGTTGACAAATATCTGTTTTTCATTGAGTCACCCGTATCAACAGTTTAGGGATTTGCATACATAATTTATTGTTTTATTACTCTCTCATACATAAAAATACACTATAGTTCCCAACGTTGCGTATACGCAACATTTTTAATTGTATTTTTTTTAACGTATCATTACTCAAATATACTTTTTATTGCTACATTTTATTTCAAACAGGACATAAAATACGAATCTAATAAAATATTTTGAAATAATTGAAAAGGTATATATTTTCTAATTTAGTGAATATTAAAAAAGTCAAAAATTATTATTTCATATTTTTGTCGATGTAATTTCAGTACTAAACATAAAATTATATTTCTGAAATTATCAATTTATATTAATATATCTATCAGTAGAAAAGATAGTATGTCGTATTTCAAAATTTTTTTTTGGTTTTCGGATACCTAATCGATTTCAATAATGTTGCGTTTACGGGACGTTGGGATTTCCTGTAGGAAATTTGACAGACTAACGGATTTAGATAATAAAATTTAGATTTTGCATTTTTGTTTGTACAATAATACTAATTTGATTGGAAAAATGAAAAGAACATGCAGTTAGAAGTACTTTCTCATAATCTATCTATAGATGAGGAAATGGTGCCATATTTTGGAAGAATATATTATAGTGGTAAGATGTACATAAAAGGAAAACCAATTAGGTTTGAGTTGAAACTATGGTGTTTATGTAGTTCAAATGGCTATTTATTTAAATTTTTACCTTATGGTGGAAAACAAAATTCTTATGAAAACGAGTTGGGTCCAGGAGCACACGTTGTACGGAATTCGTTGTCAGTGATTGAACGGAAATCTAATCATCATATATTTTTTGATAACTTTTTCTCATCTTAAAACTATTCGGTTTGCTAAAAGAAAAAGGATTTTACGCTACTGGGACGATCCGCGAAAACCGTACTTGTAATAGTACAATGGAAAGTATAAAAAATATTAAAAAACAAAATCACGGTACTTACGATTTTTCTTACAATTCTAAACAAAGTGTGTTAGATGGAATGACCATTCTATACAGACAGTTGCAACAAATAATTGTACCAATGAACTTCTCGCAGGTGCAAAAAGATCTGACAGGAAAGAAAAGAAAATCCAACTAATTCCTCAGCCAAAATTGATAGCTGAGTATAATCAACATATAGGTGGTGTTGATTTGCATGATAACGGCATATCAAATTACAGATTAGAGGTAAAAGGAAAGAAATGGTGGTGGGCCCTTTTTATAAATGTGATTGATAGTGTTATTGTTAATGCGTGTAAAATATATAACGTGGCTAATAAAACCAAAATATCACAATTAGATTTTAAGTCTTACATAGCAGTTACCCTTATGAAAATGGAAGTACCGCTCATCGAAGATAACGTTCAAGGCGGGGGTATATCGGCTTCAAATGATTTAATCAACAATCGTACAAGATCCAATGTGTGTGTGCGAAGTGTAAAATACATCTACATTCAAATTGCTTTGAATCATTTCACAGTAAATAAAAATTAAATAAAATTATTTTTTGTTCTGGCAAATCCCATCGTTGCGGATACGCAACATTTTGTTATTAAAAAACTAAAAACTTTTATTTTTTTTAACTTGATAAATAAGTATTTAGATATAATTTTAGCAATACAATTCATAAAAAAAAAACAAAATTTGTTTTTCTTGGGAACTAATGGATTAATGGCATGACAGTTACGATTTAATATTGTCAAACATGCGAAAGTATTCTGAATTGTGTCGTGTCATTTCAGTGTTTCTTTTATAACCGATCAGATAAACAATTTATAATATTAGTTAATTTAATCTAATGAAAGGCTAGGACTACACGTCAAAGGGAAACGCAGTTTGTCCGAAACGATAACTCCTAACGCCACCTAGGAAAGAAACCTGAACTACCAACTGATATTTCAGCCTATTGAATCTTAAACAATCATATTTTGTTTTTCTTTTCTTCTTTTCTTCTTTTCTTCTTTTCTTCTTTTCTTCTTTTCTTCTTTTCTTCTTTTCTTCTTTTCTTCTTTTCCTTCTTTTCTTCTTTTCTTCTTTTCTTCTTTTCTTTACAAATTACGAAATTACGGCTGGCCACAAAACTACAAAATGTGGATCGAGAAAATGTATCAGCGGAAAAATTATACCAGCAACTTAAAAAAATGCATTCATGAGGCTGCAAGTAAAGCTTTGGGTTGTAAAGACAAACATAAAACAAAAAATCAAGAATGGTGGTCGGAGAATATGCAAACGTTAGTCAACAAGAAGAAAACTGCTTATCAGAAATGGATGTCAATGAGAAATAAGAAAGATTACAAGATATATCAAAAATTAAATCGAGATGTAAAAATAGAAGTAGTGAAAAGTAAAAATGAGATGTGGGATCGAAGATGTGCAGAAGTGGATAGGTATATGGGTGGAACAAGAGTTGGGCAAGCTTGGAAGGTGATAAAGTCTCTCCGGAGAGAAGGAAAGGAAAAATCTAACTTACAGTTAATAGACCTGAAACAGAGAAAACACCATTATGAGGTCTTACTGACAGATGATAGATGTAAAATCCAAGAGATCGAAATGGAAGAAATATCCGAATACATACAAATAATTGAAATAACAACCGGAGAGTTAAACGATGCCCTCAAAAGATCGAAAAATGGTAAAGCAGCAGGACCTGGAGACATTCCAATTGAGTTGGTAAAGTATGGACCAAAAATATTTAACTTTTAAATATTTAAAAATATATAACTATTTAACAAATGCTTAAAAGGACAAAATATCCCTGATGATTGGAATATTGGATAGATCAGCTCAATATTCCAGAAAGGGGATAAACGCAAAATGCTCTAATTATAGAGAAATAACTGTTACCAGCTCAGTGGGGAGGTTGTACGGTCGAATAATAAAAGAAAGAATATAATCAGAATACAAAGACATAGAAGAACAAAATTTATTTCGTGCAGGAAAATCGTGCACTGATGGTATATTCGTTCTGCAGCAGGTAATCGAAAAACGGAAGGCAAGGAATCTATCTACCCACCTACTGTTTGTAAATGTAGAGAAGGCATACGATACGGTAACTTTGAAAAAACTGTTTCGAACATTGACGAAAGTAGGTCTCAGTAGAAGTAGATATGTAGCCACTTCACATCACTCTGACGTCACAAGATGGCGGCAGCTGTCAAACGTCAACTGTCAATTCTTCTTCTTTTCGTCTGTCAACGTCAATTCTTCGTTTCGTCTGTCACCTGTCAAACGTCAACTGTCAATTAGTCAATTAGTGGCCCGATTGCAACGTATGAGGCGTTAAACAAAAGGTACGAAAATATTGAATACGTCAAGAGAAAAAACAAGAAACAAAATTAATGCCAAAATGGTACTATAACATATCTCGTCGTCAAATGAAAGAGGAGGGGGTAATGAATACGTTAGCAAAAAAACAACGATGGCGGTATTGATTTTAGCATAATAGACATTAAAAGGAAAGTGAGGCTAACAGAGAATCATCGCCAAAACGGTTCTATATCATATATTCGACATAGTTTTAATGGAGTTTCACGTCTATTACAGTTCATCATCTCGTCACGCCACCTATCGACCACATCTAGCACCAGACATCGTAAAAATACACTCATTTAGCCTATCTCTCTCTCTCTCTCTCTCTCTCTCTCTCTCTCTCGAAACAATGCGAAATTGCAGAATATGCGAATAATTGTAGAATGTATACCATTCTTACAGTATGACCAAAACCAAAAAGTAAGAATTGACAGTTGACGTTTGACAGCTGTCAGCCGCCATCTTGTGACGTCAGAGTGGGGTGAAGTGGCTACATATCTACTAGTAGAGCGTATGTGAATGTTATTGCAAATTTATACAAAAATGCAAGAAGTGTCGTTAAAGACGGAAACTTTATATCTAAATCATTTCCAATAACAAAGGGGCCTAAACAAGGATGTTGTCTATCCCCGACCTTATTTAAAATATATATTCAATCATCGCTAGAGCAGTGGAGGAAACAAGTATCCGGAATGGGAATAGACATAGGCGATGGTAAATGTCTAACAACTTTATTTTTCGCAGATGATCAGTCTACTAATGGAGGGATGTGATGTATTTCTAGCAAAAATCTAGCAGAACTCTACATAAAAAATAGACTCATCACAACTATCAACCAAAATCTTCTGAGATATTTTGGACATATAACTAGAAGAAGAGAAGGCAAGGAGCGAATTATGGTTGAAGGTAAAAGCGGGTAGAAGATCCAGAGAAAGATCTCCAGTTCGGTGGCCAAATTTGAACTAAACCACTTTTTTGTACAATTCGGACCATATATTAAGAGATAATTAGGCATTTTAAGACTTTTTTTCCACCCTGTATATAAATATGTTTTATGTGACAACAGCGTTTTCCTGTAGGCCACAAGCAATTTAAAATCTCGAAATTTAGAGTAAAAATTTGTTTAGTATCGCACCAAGACCATCTTAACGGCACATTTACTGATATTAGATTTAAACCAAGTGTAGTCTGTTTATTTTTATATTACTTACTTTTCTGAACAAAACGGATATTAGTAAGAATAAAACGGATAAAGTAGAATTACCAAATACACAAGTCAACCACTCTTTTCTTGTTATATATATATATATATATATATATATATATATATATATATTTAATTAGTAATAAATACTTCTTTTCCTGAATGTATATATATATATATATATATATATATATATATATATATATATATATATATAAGTTATGATTTTTGAGGATGCAGTCAGTCTATTTGGCCCACAAGACAAAGAAAACTCTTTGACTTACTGTCCAGCTTTCGAATTTTATTTAATTCTTTTTCAAGACATCTATAAAAAGAAATATAAATTAACTAGTTAAAATTGTTAATTGTCTTACTTACTAGTCGTGAGATTACAGTTGTTAATATTGTACTCTACAAAACAGACCATTATAAATATATTAAAATTTTTTTATTAAAAATAACTATATTGTCACTATATATGTCACTGTCATGGTTTGATTAATGGACATATATGAATGAAAATACAGTTATTTTACGTGGAAAGCAAAACCAGTAACAATAGTTTTTATTATAATTTATTTAATTGTCTATAAAAAATATAAATTAATCCTGTCAGCAGTTTGGCTTAAGCACATATGAATTTTTAATGTTAGGATGTCAATAGAAAATGAGATTTCGACGGTATTTATTGATATGTTAATATGTAACAATAAATGTTAATTTGTCAATATCTGATCTTCTATTTACACATTTTTTATTTTTTTGTATATGTGTCATTTCTAAAAATAACCGTTTCTGTTCATGTTTCTGCCTCTCTAGAATTGAAGCCTGTGAAAAATTAAATGTGTAATTTAAATTGATGAAGTGTTCAGCTAATGAACAAGCTTGTGATTTCTTAGTTTTTAGATCACTTTTATGAGAAATAATTCTGCTGTGTAATGCTCGAGAAGTTTCTCCTATATAAACTTTATCACAGTCTGAGCAAGGTATTTGATACACTACTCTAGAACTTTCATCAGTTGTTAAAGGATCTTTAGTTTTAGTGTATAAATGTGCTATGGTTTTAACATTTCTGCTGGCAATTTTTATGTTTTCTAATCCTTTAAATAATTTGAGAAGTTTTGGTGTTAAGAATGGAATATAAGGTAAAGATCCAAAATGTTCCAAACTGCTGACTGGATTAATTTATATTTTTTATAGACAATTAAATAAATTATAATAAAAACTATTGTTACTGGTTTTGCTTTCCACGTCAAATAACTGTATTTTCATTCATATATGTCCATTAATCAAACCATGACAGTGACATATATAGTGACAATATAGTTATTTTTAATAAAAAAATTTTAATATATTTATAATGGTTTGTTTTGTAGAGTACAATATTAACAATTGTAATCTCACGACTAGTAAGTAAGACAATTAACAATTTTAACTAGTTAATTTATATTTCTTTTTATAGATGTCTTGAAAAAGAATTAAATAAAATTCGAAAGCTTGACAGTAAGTTAAAGTTTTCTTTGTCTTGTGGGCCAAATAGACTGACTGCATCCTCAAAAATCATAACTTATATTTAAATCAACAGTCAAGAATACCACCATCTTATATATATATATATATATATATATATATATATATATATATATATATATATTATATATATATATATTTGTGTTATTTGTTGTAAGTGGTTTAAATTTCTTTTGTATGCTTTATAACTTGACTAAGAAATAAAAAGAAGAATGATCATTACCAATTCTAAACAACAATTTTTACTAACCCACAACTACGGTTGCAGATAACACTCCTATGGTACGCATACAAATGAAAATATAATGACAAATGCCTACTCTCCAGCATTAGTATGGATTAAAGAACCCAAACGAGTCTACCACGCACCAATTTTTTCTTATTGGATCTTTTTAAGTGCAAAATACTAATTGAATTCTTGACTGCAATAAAAAGAATGTGCAGGTCTTAATTCTAAATCAGATCTGCCGCCATTGAATAATATATCATTTCATCGAGTTGTCTTGTGTATAATGCGACAACTGTTTGATTTATCTGATGCAATATCTGCGATTGAAAGTACGCCAGAGGCGTAACTAGATTTTTTAAGATAACAGATTTTTCAAAGTAACAAATTTTGACTAGCTTTATTAATTTTCATGATATTTCAAAAAGTATAGTACACAACAATAAAAATTTGCACAACTTTTCTAAATAAAACTTTTTAATTGGAGCGAAGGGTTGTAGATATGGTTATATTTACTGGAGAATACTGTAATGAACTCATACAGATTGAACGAAATAAATTCGGAACATAGGAATATAATGTATTTCGGTTCAATTCTGCTGTAGGTGGTTGGCCAACAAAATATTGTCAAATAATTATATTATAAAAATCCAATACTTCAGCGGGCTGCTGGATTCTGAACTCATAAAAATTGAAAGCTACACATAAATCTACGATTTATGCTGTCAAACCAGTTATAGTCCAGGAAATGAAGCATTTCACCTCGCAATTTTTTCGTGCTCCCTGGATTGACTTGAAATTTAACAGAAAGTAGGTAATAGCCTAAGAATCAAAATCTATATCGAACCAAAGTGCGCCAAAGCCTAGGGGGTGGTTGCCACCCCATCTTCGGGGTGAAAATTTTTTTTACGTTTTAACTACAGGTTTCGATTAAAAAAGTGATTCTAAACAAAAAATGTGCTATACATTTTTTTTTATAAAATAATATTTTTCAAGTTATCCGCGATTGAAAGTAATAACTTTTAGACGAAAAAATCCACGTTTTTAATCGATTTTTCGCGAATAATTCGAAAATGGTGCATTTTATCAAAAAAATTGTAGAGAACAAATTTGTAGCTTTTAAAAAGACAAATACAATTTATTTTTTAAAATGTTTTTGGGATATAATAGGAACCGAAATACGGCCTATCAATGTTCAGCGGTTTTCTTCAAATGCCAAATTTGAAAGATTCAAAATCAAATATCGGGAAAATGATGTAGTTTTGGAAGAAAACTCACAAAACCTTTTTTAAAGAGCATAAATAGACCTATCATAAAAAAGACTCTAGCTCAAAAATTGAGTGAGTTATGATGAAAATAAGGTCAATACCTCATTTTTTACGAAAAAATCGAAACAACACCCTAACCTCCTCCATAATTAAAATCGATCTTTACCCTTCTGAAATTCCCTTTGTACATGTATTGTTAATACGTCCAAGAAGTTTAACCCATTTAAAACGCTTTGTGTTAGAAAAAGTACAGCTTAAAGCGAGAAACGATTTACAATTTCATATTTTAACCCTTCTTTTTTTAAATATGCCCGAAAATACTGAATATATGAAAAAAATACAAATTACCAAATTGTAGCTTTTTTAATGACTAAAATTATCCTTCATTTAGATTTGTTGTACAATGAATATTTGGCGAGATATAGCTGTTTAAAGCATCGATTTACGATCAAGCACCATCTTTTTCGAGCCCTTTAAACTCACCCCATTTAAAAACCAAGGGTTCCAAAAAGATTTAATTCACAGATCCTTATAGCTCTTAAAAACCTCTACAAATCGTTTTTGAAGAAACACTCTATCGTTAAAAATTAAAAGAAATACGTTGATTGGGGATGGTATTCCAAAGATGGTTTGTTATTACCCGTACGCATGAACAAACAACCTGCACTCGATGAACTTTTGAAAATTATTTTTTGGCAATGCAAAAAAGGATGCGGTGTTTCATGTGGGTGCAGAAATGTTGGTTTATACTGTAACTCTACTTGTTCTGGGTGCTCAGGTGAAGGGTGCAATAATAGTCCACCAATAATTGAAGATGAGGATGACATAGATCACGATAAAGATGTAATTGATGATGAATAAAATTAATATTATAATTGTTTTACCTATAAATGTAAATATTTTCTACTATTTATGTAAATGTATAAGAATATATGGTGCCTTTTTATGTTGATAACTTTTTTTGTATTTAATTCTACTTTTTTCAATTAATATCTTATAAATTAGTTTATAAAAACTGCAATGTTGTAAAGGGTGATTTTCAAAAGTTGAAAAGTTGCAAAATTTTGGCAAAAAATTGTTTTTACCTATAGCACTCATAACAATTGATTTTTAAGGGTTGAAAATGTATGAATTTGTATTTTAAAGTATAAAAAAAATCAATATTTAACTAATCCAAACCAAATTTCACTCATCTTAAGATTTATAATATTATTTTAAAATTTTTGAAAATTAGGGGTAGTTTTCATCCCTAAGAACAATCAGGGTTCATCGGCATGACATAAACTATAAAGCAGAGGGTGAGTTGAGCTTAAGTCCAAATTTTTATGCAAATCGTTCCAAGGTGATATCATTTTCTTCGCATTACTAATTTTTTTATATTAATCTCTAATAAGAGTCGCTTTTTAAGGGTTGAAATATGATGGAACTTTATTCAAAAGCACGAAACTATCATTATTTAATTAATTCAAACCAAATTTTACCCATATTTAGGTTTAATATGTTATTTTACAATTTTTGACAATTACGGGTAGTTTTCACCCCTTAGAATAATCAAGGTTTGTCGACATAACATTAACTATAAAGCGGCGGGTGAATTGAGCTTAAATCCAAATTTTTATCCAAATCGATCCAAGGCGAAATCATTTTTTTAGAATTAGTAATTTTTTACATTAATCTCTAACAAGGGTTGCTTTTTAAGGGTTGAAATATGATGGAGCTCTATTCAAAAGTATAAAATAATCATTATTTAACTAATTCAAACCAATTTTACCCATATTCAGGTTTAATATGTTATTTTAAAATTTTTGACAATTAGGGGTAGTTTTCACCCCTAAAACCCTTCAGCGCACTTCGGTTCGATATAGATTTTGATCATTGGACTATCACCTACCTTCTGTTAAAATTTCAACTGGATACATGCAGGACGAAAAAATTGCGAGGTTTTAACTTTTTTCGAGATTCATTTCCTGAACTATTATCGTTTCCTTAGACAAACCCGTCTTACGCAAACAACATTGTTGTGAGACAGATAGTTGAACGATATTTTATACAATGTCTATACCCAGGTATGGATTTATTTTTGTCCAAGTTTTATATTGGTCCACTATTTCAAATGCAGTTCAAACAGACATGTATTAAATTGTATGTTCCGTTTTAATTTGGTTCAATCTGTATACAGATTTTAAAACGGTGTTAAATAGAACAAATGCTTTTCGCGTCTTATATAAATTATTAAAATAAGAAGTTTATCGTATTTAGGGCAAATTTGGAATTGGAGGGTCGCAGAGGAATTGGAATTAACCCATTAACGCCCAAATTAATTTTTTTTTGAATTTTTGCGTAATTCTTATATATCTTAAAAATGTTGTTTAATACTGCCTAAAAATAATTTTGTTTTGCAAAATTTATATACAGGGGTTAAAAAAATGCTGATACCATATGGTATCCGTGGACGTTTATTGCAAAAATTAAAACTAAAATTACATGGTATTGAACAAAAATTACAATATATTTTATTACTCATTTTGTATGAAATGCTGCAGAATAATTAACACATATTCGTACGTTACATTTTTGGCAGATTGTTTGGCCAAAAGATTTACAATCTGTACCTGCAAATCCTCTTCTTGGACACGAAACTACGAAATGATTTATACCATCAAATCGTACATCTGGAGCTATGTTCTTCCTAAAAGCAATTCTTCCAGCAATTTCTTTTTGAGCGGTACCACAGCCACCTTTACTTCCAAGCCATGAAGTAAAAAAGGCAACACCGCATTCTATGACGTCGGTAGTCCGATAATCAGCTGTAAGGTCTACCAGAATATTAAACTAATTTGAATTTTAGGAAACTGATATTTTGAAAACTTCAATTTATTACAGAAATATTTTTAGGGAAATTAAATTAATAAAACCTTATATATACCTAGTAAATATATATAAAGTTTTATTATTATTTAGGTTATACATATTATCAATAAAATAATCACTAGAGTAAAATTTATTGCACTTAAAATACAGTGTCAAACAGTTAATCTTACAATCAAATACAGTCAAGAATCTCTAGAAATTTTAAAACCCAAAACTTAGTGTAACTATTATTATTAAAAAATTCATCCTAAGAAATCAGACACAATATAAATATGGTTCTAAATTAATCTAATTGAAAATTAAATATTTTACTATTCACTTATAACTTTTGTTGAATTTTCATACTTAGATATACAAAAGTATGTAGCAATTTTAAATATGAATAGGTTTGTTGTCATATAGACCAAGTTAAAAGAGGTATACATGAAAAATGTGTTGAATGTAATATACCATTTATAACTTGTATATCGATTTAAAATAGCCTATATTCTCAAAAGATTTTTGAATGTAATACTCAAATTTGTTATCACTTATCTAAAAAGCAGATCTAAATGAGAAAGTAAGTTCTCTAATTGTGACCATCTTGTTAATTTACTGTATTGTAAAATCCATTTCAAATCATTACCACTTAATCTATTCTTACCTTCATTGACGATTACACTAAAATTACTGCTAAATATTACACTACATATTACACAAATATTATCACACTTGTGTCCCAACTGATTAATGTTTAATACATAGAAATATACACAGTCACTTGTAATTTTACTTGTCCAGTTTTTCAATGGGATATTATTGTCTAAGTCTAATTGACATAATTATGTTATTTCTTGTTCCCTCTTCTTATGCAAAAAGTTTCTTCTGTCTTCGGGATTCCTTCTTTCTTTAGTACGATGAACAGTTACACATGATGGTACTTCAGGAAATATATTAGGAACTGCATTGCCTTTTAATTTGGGAAATATTAACTTTTCAATGTGTACATTTCCATCTTTATCTTCTCATTGTTCAGTCCGCTGAATATCATCTTCATGAAAATGTTTGGCACATACTACGGAAGATTTGGTAATTATACAGCCTTCTCTATGAATAGAGCATAACCCAGTATACCTTCTTTGGGGATCTTTGGGAAACAAAAACGTACTTTCTGCCTGTTTCGTTTTTAAAGTACTGGCATAATTGGTTTTGCAACCAGGTACACAACAATGCCAGAGCATCTGTAACAAAAAACAAAAGTATTATTATTGTTGTTTTTAGTTTACATATTTTGTAACAAGAAGCAAAAGTATTATTATTTTCAGTTTGTTTTGTAGGTTATATTTATACTTGCCTTTTAAATTGTCGTTAAGAATCTTCTAAATTTAATGAAATTTCACTTATATTAATATTTTCTAATTGATGTAAACACAATTTACAAATAAAACATTCGAATAAAGTTAAAAAAAAAACAATAAATTCAACAAACTTTACAAGCCTTCCTATATGAAATGTTAAACCAAAACAAACCACAGTCGGACTACCACGCGTTGTTGCCAAATTTCTACTTCATGGCTTGGAAGTAAAGGTGGCTGTGGCGGTACCATACTTGTTCAAATAAACCTGTACTATTTCTCGTCTAAAGTCTAGATTTAATACTTTATGATTTTTTCTGTACAAATACCTTGCGTTATGTATAGCTACGTCCAAAAGCCAGGTAAAAATCAGCCAGTACCATTTTTTTCCTTGAATGCCAATTCGGTAAGCAGCTACATTTTGGTCCATAAGATCAGTTTCTCCATATTATTATTATAGGCTTCAATGCATTGAAGACGAGGCACCAATATGTACCTTTTTTTTCTGAGAATATCTCTGAACCTGTCGTAATGGTTGGAAATCAGCATTTGTAGAGCACATTGTGACTACTGAGTTATCTATTCAACGAACTAGTAGAATACCATTATTTTTTTCGATCACTTGTTCATACTCCCCTTGATTCTTTTTTTTTAAACATATTTTTGCTAGTCAAAGTACATGATCGGGGTATACGATTTGCCATATCGTAGAAAAACAAGTTTAGACCGGTAAACAAGTTATCTGTTTGTAAAACATATGGTAAATTCGGTTCTTTTAGTTCTTGTAACATAAGAATAAGTGGTGTTGATGCTTTTCCAAACAATTTTTTATACTCAACAGCATTATATGGATTCTTTCCCTGATATAAGTAGAAGGTAATGAGATAGTCATCGTTTCAATTTTGTAGCCAAATCTTATCGGTTTTTCACGAATGTATTGTTTGTTTCCGTGACGTCCGTAGTATTTTACCATAAACTCATAAGACAAATTCTGTACTGATTGAAAATGATGTAAACATCTTTCTTTGACCATGTTAATAAGTGCTCATAACTTCCAAGCTTTATCATTTGGATTGTTCTGCGAATTGTCATAGCATCAGCCACCAATTTGTTGTCAACATCTTCTTTCATGTCTCAGTATATCGTTATTAGCGGTAAATGATTGTAACCGCTCAAACTCAGAATAGCAACAAAACAACAAATGTCTGATAAATCAATATAAGGTTGAATGTTCTAATAATTGAACTTTGATGGTATACAAGGCAAATATCGAACACAGTAATTAATTAAATCTTGACCAAGTACTTTCGATCTATAGATCATCCTCAGGGGCATTTCGTCAGTTGTGGCCTATCCGACATGAGCAGAATGTCATACATGTAAATTTGGACATAACAATACAATACACAAAGACAAACAAACACTTTAAAATTTTTAAAAATGGAGAAGCTACATGTTATATAGAAGCCGGAGACAGAAATTCTGTGAGCTTGTATTTTGCCTACTGCTTGGGGGGAAATGATAGTAGAAAACTTTAAATCTTCATAGTTTCTTCCAGTCTCTAAAAATCTAAAAAATAAATAAATAGAATATTTTGCATATTTTTTTTTCAAATACAATTAAAAAAAAATTAATATAGTGTTCTTAAAATGTACTTTTTTAACTTAGCTTAAAGTTGCCGAAAGTCTTTCATATGGTGATATTGCAGGACGCATTATTGTGTCATTTTTTGTAATGAGAGGAGTTACCGCTGATAGCAACTCCTCGTAACTAGTTTTATCCATCCGAAGGTAGTTTCTCCAATTGTCTGGATGTAATCGCAACTCAGGTATTAAATTGACATGACTCAGTGCATCCCTTTTCATAAGCCATTCTTTGCACCAAAATCAACGTTTTATTTTAGGTTTGTTTTTACGCTTAGTTATACACAAAGCAAGAGTCGCTAAAATGATTGTTACTGCGGCGCAGTACGGTGTGTGGGCGCGCCAGTTATCCCAACAAATTGAACAACGCCGCTGTCCGATTTTGTCGAACGACACCGTTGGACCGTGAGTGGCCGGCTTGAGACTCACTCAAATAAATAAAATATATAATAAGAAAAGAGGACAAGCTATAGGCCGGTACATAAAAAATTTATCTATGCTAAATAAATTGCCAAAAAACGAAGAAAACCTTGGATTAAACGCTTAAAATAATTATATGACGAAATAAATGAGAAAAATTAAAATTGAGTGAAACTAAAGTCCGTAGTGTGCCCATAAATACCTGTAACATCCAGTTAAAACCCGACACGCTACTGTTTTTTAGTAAGAATAATCAAAGTGAAATACCTGCTGGGAGAACATCCACATTCCGTCTACATAAGACGAATTCCTATTCCGAGATCATGAAAAATCGGTGGTAGGTTTACTCGGTAGTTGACGTACTGCACCACTAGTGGTTGTTATCGTTCATTTGGATCTTTCCCAACGCTCCAAAGCGACAAGGCGGAAATTTGTTCTCGAGAAAGTTGCTTGAGTGGATTGAAGAAGAATTTTAAAAATGAATTTATCATTTTTGGGATCGTTTTTTATATTTCATTTCTCGGGATCGTTAACTGTTTCGTTAGACTTGATGTTCTTAAAAATCGTTAGAAACTTCATTTCTTGTTTCTTTATCTACCTATTGTTAAACTATAGTTACTATGAAATAGGTTATTGAAAACCAGAAACCAGGTTATTAGAAACATGATAAAAAAAGTCAAACATTTGGATAAGCAAAAAAATTTTGCAAAATAATTCTGAAATGATCAGGGTTTAAAAAGAAAAAACATGAACAAAAGTGATAGAGTAGGAGGTGCTGTAGATTAGCCCGAAGCTTAATACTAATTTTAATAGATCGACGCAAATTCTCGCATTCGCTGACGATATAGTTATAGTAGGCAGAAGTATGAGAGACATAGTTTACAAAGCTTGCGGACATGGGCGAAGCTTAAGAATAGGCAAGGTAGACATTGTCTACCCAAATAGAAATGTCCTCAGAATATTTTTAGAAATGTCTTTAAAAATAATTAATATTAGCCAAACATACTAAAAGCCTGCACTATTATTACAGAAATTTTTAAAATTTCTGTAATAGAATGTAATTCGTTAATTAAATTTACATTCTAAACCTAGGACGAAAAATCTTTCGAGATTGGTGCGTATACTATAAAGACAATATCATATTTGTCTATTAAACGCGGGATTTCTCACAGTCCGACCGATTACGGCATATACCGACGATGGCGAAATTTATGCCCCGAAGAGACAATTTCTGATTTGTCTAGCACAACGGACCAAATTAAATCCTTGATATGTGTCGTGCGGGTTTTCAACAATACTTATTTGATTTATTGGAGAATGCTGTAACAGAGTAGGCGCAAAATTTCGGGCCAATTAATGCTTTTTTTAATGCAATCATTTTTTTCGAATCATGAGAAAATTAATACGTATTTTGAAAAAATTAAACGCAGAATTAAAGATTAAGTTATTACTAAGAGTCGAAAGTCCCTGAAAACTGCTATAATGTTTATTTTAGTTTATAAGTTACAGGGGTGAAAAAGAAGAGAAAATTAAGTGTGATTTTTAATTTCAAATATCTCACCCAAAAAAACTTTTTGTTTATTCTAATGGACTTTCGGCCCTCGGTAATAATGTAATCTTTCACTCTGCGTTTAATTTTTCAAAAATATTTAATAGTTTTTTAAGATTCCAAAAAATGAATGCATTTAAAAAGCACTGGCCCGAAATTTTGCGCCTACGCTATTAATGCTATGACGACTTGTGGAAATCTTATTTAATTTTTTTACTCTTAGGCGATTTAAGAGCGTTCAATAGATCTATTTCCTTATTTCCTCATATTTCGTCGCATGAAATGTTCCATTTGTTGGGAAAAGTTCGAATAGATCATGCAATTGACCACGGAAAAAAAATTGATGCTCAATTTAAACTATATTTGATATATTTGTAGGAAATTATTTGGAACTGTTAGATCTACTTGCTCTGGAAGAATCTAATATGCGTAATCACTTAGAAGCCAATAACATTTTTAAAGGCACATCCAGCGAAATTCAAAATCAGTTGATAGAATCGGTGGAATGTATTATCAGACAGAACAGTTTTAACGATTTGCAAGAAGTGAACTTTATATCTGTTCAGGCTGATGAAACAACAGATGTATCCTGCAAATCTGGCAAAAAAAATTATTCACGTTTTACATTCCAACGAGATAAAAAATGATAAATTAATATGCCAAACATATGATGACGCTAGTGTAATATCGGGCGCCAAAGGTGGCGTTCAAACTAAAATTAAAGAAACCTGCCCTTGTGCCATTTTTATTCATTGTTATGCATACCAATTAAATTTAGTTCTACTCTATGGTTAAAAAAAATTAACGATGTAAAACTTTTTATTGTAACTTATCCGCTTTTCATACATTTTTTAGTAGATCTCCGTTAAGAATGGCAGAACTCCGTAAAATGGGGTTTGCTTTGCCACGTGCTGTTGAAACTAAATGGAATTTTGGAATAGAATTGACAAATATTATCAAAAATTACTGGATGTCACAGAAATAATTATAATATCAGACAAATTTAACCCAGAGAGAACCAATTTGGAAATTTTTATTAAAAATATTTTATTAAATCCTAAATTTGTGCTTATGTTACGTCTTTTTTACAAAATTTTTATTTTCACAGACTACCTCTATTTAATTTGACAGTCAAAAATTTCTGTCGATGTAGGCTTATGTCTCGAACAAATACATAAAATGACACAAAATATTAAAAATCTGAGAAATGACAATACAATTTAAATATGCTTAAATGAGTGCACCAATTACTTCAAACAACTCTTGATGTTAACACAGTAAAAAAATTTAGAACAATAGGTTTTGAAATACTGGATACAATCGGTACGCAATTACGACAAAGATTCAAAGACACTCATTTACTCTTTTTCGTCAACTGAAAAATCATGTCATTTTTTCGCTGTATTACTAACTAACATTCTACCACAATTTTGCAAATATTTTCACTCTTCAACACTTCCTACCCACATTTTAACCCCACTGCATTAGAAATACAGATACGATAGCAAACAAGAAAGACTCCCTCTTGCCCGTCACCTATCGCTTGGTACAGACGTACCTCTCTTCTCTGTTACCTATCGAGAGGAACAGTCGTTCTTCTCTTGCCTGTTACCTATCGCTTGGTACAGACGTAGCTCTGGCCCGTTACCTATCGAAAGAAACGGGCGCACCTTCTTGCCTCTTGCTGACTGAGGGCCGCTTGTTTTGCATTTTCAGCCATTGTGGTGTCCTGGAGCTATCCTTACAGATCTTTAATGTGGTAGTCATCCTGTGGCTTTCCACATCTCAATGCCGTTGGATAATTTAGTTCTTCCATCCTTGGAGTCAACTTCTTAGCTCCAGGGCAATGAGGTGTCCTATCACATGTCAGTTCTTCCACCCATAGCTGTTGACCAACAAATAAAGGATTACTTTTACAAGTAATCGTTCAGTTACTTCGCAGTATCACAACCGGTTAAATCATAATTACCGTTTGTGATTATTCGGTATCAGACCTGTAAAGAGACTTTTCTTTACCGCTCCGATCCTGTAATGACATAGCTGCTGCCCTATGCTATGTTCTCAGTTGATCCAAGGGTGTTTATTTGGCAAAGCCTTATTTATACCTGTCCCACATATCTGTAGGGCGTTCCCTATCAGCCATTGTTGAGGTTGAGAAGTACCCCCTCCAAGTGTATTTTCCAAGCTGCACTGGAAACTACACTGGCACGCAGTGCTGGTACTGTGTTTAAACAAATTATATAAATTGTTGCTTGTTGTTGCTTTATTTTTGTCGAAATAACCTTATTTTTCTTGTTGTATGTTAATTTTTGTGTCGATTGTTAACTGTTATTAATTATATCTGTATCAAAAATAAGCAATTTTTTTAAATTTCAGAAAAAGGGGAACTTTCACTTATTGAGGAAGTATCCAAATATCAATTAAGTATATTCCTCGAGAGGAAAATAGCACATATTTGTTATTTGTTATTTGATATATATTTTACAAATAGCTATAATTTTATCTGGAAAGAAAAGGAAAAAGATCTTTTCTTTTTAGAATATTCTACACGGTATTATGTTTAATATATATCTCAGATAGGACTTAGACAAGGAGACAGCCTATAATGCCTTCTATAAATATATTATTGCACTAGAGAAAGTGATAAGAGAATCTGGAATAACAACCAGAGGAACTATTATTAATCGCAGCGTACAGTTACTAGTGTACGCCGATGACATCGACATTATTGCAAGAAGAAAGGCGGACGTGGTCGAATCATTCAATGCGCTTGGAGCAGCAACAAAAAGAATGGGACTAGAGGTTAACCCTAGTAAGAAAGAGTAAGAGAGTTTATATACCTAGGCTCACAAATCAATCAGAATAATGCAGTAAGTACAGAAATTAACCGAAGGATATATCTGGCGTATAGAGCCTATTATGAATTAAAAAAAAATTTAACAACAATTTTTTTACAAAAAGAACGACACTAGTGATATACAGAACTCTTATCAAGCCCATCCTCACATACGCGTCAGAAACATGGACGATGACAAAGAGCGATGAAGAACGTTTAAGATGCTTTGAGCGTAAAATCCTCCGGCATATCTATGGAGAAGTACAGGAGGGAGGATTATGGCGCAGACGCTATCATTTCGAACTTTACCGCCTGTATGACAAGCCTGATATTATTATTAGGTCCATCAAAATAAACCAACTGCGGTGGTTAGGTCACATAGAGAGAATGAATGAGATGGAGTCACCAAAACATATTTATAATAAAAAAATAGATGGAGTGAGAAGGAGAGGCAGACCCAGAGCACGATTTAAGGATTAGGTGGAGGAAGACTTAAGAATGTTGGGAATACGAAACTGGAAGGTCAAGGCGAAAAATAGGAGATAATGGAGACTTATCCTTGAGCAGGCCAAGACCTACCATGGGTTGTGGAGCCAATGATGATGATGATTATGTTTAATATACCTAGTAACCAAACCAACCTAGTAACTCCAGACCAAATAGCTACGCACATAGTGTCAACCTCTAGGGCACCTTAAAATCGTTTACATACAATTAAAGTTAAAAAAGACCTCAAAACCATAAAATCTAGTCTTGCACAGTCAACAGAATATTCCAACCCATTTACGCATGAAGAAATATCGCAAGCCCTAAATGAAATGAAAACATTAAAAGCGCCGGGTTTCGACGCCATTCACGCTGAGTTCCTCAAACATAGTGGCAGATTCACTAGGCAATGGCTCGCAGAATTCTTTTCTGACATCCTTCAAACGGGAAACGTCCCCCACCAACTCAAAAATGCAAAAATCGTCGCCATTTTAAAACCAGGGAAAAGTATTAATTCACCGAAAAACTACCGTCCCATCGCACTCTTAAGTATGGTGTACAAATTCTTCGAAAGACTGTTGTATAATAGAATCAGCAAAACCATATTCCAACACTTACCAGTGGAACAGGCAGGATTTCGGCCAAACCGCAGCTGCACAGACCAGGTACTCGCCCTGACCAATTATGTGGAATCAAACTTTCAAAAGCAATCAAAAACAACCGCTGTCTTCATCGATCTATCTGCTGCTTATGACACTGTGTGGCGACAAGGGGCAATATATAAATTAATGCGAATAATCCCATGCAGAAAGACCACTGAGGTTATTAACGCCATGCTATCCAACAGATGCTTTAAAGTTATATTGGGAGACAAGACTAGTACCCAAAGAAAACTGAATAATGGACTTCCACAAGGATCCGTGCTGGCTCCCATGCTTTTCAGCCTCTACATAGCAGACATGCCAGAAACCACATCAAAAAAGTTTGGATACGCAGACGACTGGACGCTTGCCGCAAGTCTTAAAGAATTCGAGGTCACTGAACGCATTCTAACAAACGATTTAAATGCCCTAGGGAATTATTTCCGCAAATGCAGATTGCAACCCAATCCAACTAAGACAGAAGTGTCCTGCTTCCATTTATACAACAAGATGGCCAACTATCAACCTCAAATCAATTTTGGGGATAGACTCCTTAAATATAATAAACACCCAAAATACTTAGGTGTTACACTTGACAGAACGCTGAACTTTAAAGAGCATCTTACTAAGACTGCTGCAAAACTCCGAACTCGTAACAACATCCTGCAAAAGCTCTGCGGCACTACATGGGGCTCCTCAGCACCCACACTTAGATCGACAGCATTAGGACTGGTATACCCCGTAGCGGAATACTGTGCACCAGTATGGATAAACAGTCCACATACTCACCGTGTTGATGTCCAACTCAATCAAGCCATGCGAACTATATCGGGCACAATCAAGGCCACGCCCACTTACTGGTTACCAGCTTTGAGTCATATAGCTCCACCACCCATCCGCCGGGAACATGCCCTTGTCAGAGAATTTACAAAAATCAATACTGATCCTGAGCTCCGCTCCCATGTCGGAACTTCCGCCAGAGACATAAATAGGCTCCGTTCAAGACACCCGCCTCTAAAAACAGCAAAAAGGCTAGTAGATCAAAACTTTAATGTAACTGAACGGTGGAGAGAACAATGGGAGAATAACGCTGCACCAGCTAACTGGAACATGCCATGTATTACAAGCAAACCTGAGGGCTTCAACCAACCGAGACGAATTTGGACCACACTCAATAGAATAAGGACGAACTGTGGCAGATGTTCTGACTCACTTTTTAGATGGGGAAAAATACAATCACCAAATTGCGACTGCGGCGCCGAAAGGCAAACAGTAAAACACATGGTAGAGGAATGCCCGATTAGATTCTATAATGGCAACCCTTCAGATTTCCTCGCTGCTACAAAAGAGTCAATCGAATATATTTATAATCTAGATGTTTGTTTGTAGAATAATATTTTTATATTTACTGTTGTTTGTAATTTATATAATTTATATTTATATATTTATATTTATATGAATCTGTGATGTAGCCATACGCTAAATAAATAAAATGTTTAATATAGTCAAAAGGTTTAGTATATTCTATGCAGCATATTAGGGGAAGTCTAAGGGTGGCATCTTATAACAAAAATAGATTGAACACAAAAAAACGTTAAAAGCTGCTGGAAAACTCACTAAATATCACTGCCAGTTATTGCACTCGTAAGAACAGCTAATGAATTCCAAAGTTATTGTGGTGGTATTACTATGATATGGGGTATTACTAGTTGTGGAGGACTAATCCAGTTAAACTTCCTGATTTATTGAGTTCATTTGCATATGAGCCAATATTCTTTAACCTTGATTTGACTGTAAAATAATAAAAATTATACTAAAATTAAAAAAAATTATTAAATTACTGTAGATTATAAACTGCTGATTTGTTGTAAACACTTACATTGAATTAAGGATCTGCACTTTTGTCATGGAATTACTCAACTGTCAGTATAATCCGATCTCAATCTCTATTTCTGTTTCATAAAATACACATCAAGTGGGAAGCGATAAAGCGGAAACCTCTTGTGAAAGTGTTTCAAAAGATTCAAGAGTGACATTTTAATCATTTTTTAACCACTTCTCGTGGCATGCATGGTATCACCCAAGAGGTTTGGTGTCACTCGGTCCCTTTTAACCCTCAAGTGCTTTAATTGTGGGAAAGGTACTAAACAGCAAAAAATATTAATGTTTTCTTTGCCGCCAACCCTTACGTGACCGAAGTCTATATTTTATAGATAAGTGGAGGTAGGTAATGGGTTTTTAATTCTATAAAATTAGGTTATTTAAAAATATTTTAAGTCGCATATTGTTCACGATGTATTTTAAAAATTATAAGGCAACATTCTGAATATTTATGTAATTAATATGTAGTGGAAATTAATAAGAATTGAAGCATTAAAAAAATCTTATTGACGTTTCGCATTTCAGACCGGAAGATGTTTTCAAAATAATTAAGATTTTGAAATATTAAACTATTTTGTTTTTCTTACGTTGGAAACATTCTTATAATTTTTTTTATTCTATATTTGGTGCCTGGGCAACTATTATATATAGGGGTTCCTGCAGCTGTCGCTGTCTATCTTCTCTCAACCATTTTCTCCATTCTTCTTTGTCCTCCCATTCTCCGTCTTCCAATCCTCTTCTTTCCATGGCTTCATCTACCTCATCTCTTAAAGATCTTCTTGGTCTGCCTCTTTTGCGTTTTCCTATGGGCTCCACTCTGTTATTTTTGCTGTCCATGGGTTTGGGTCTGTTCGTCTGACATGTCCGTACCACGTACATCACATTTCTGTGACGTTTATTTTGTTTATGCTGCTTTTGTTTAAGACACAATTTTCTGCTCCATATGTTAGAATGCTGCGAATCGTCGTGTTATAAATTCTTTTTTTGTTATTTTTTATTATGTGTCTGTCCCATAGGATTGGATTCAGTTATCTTATAGAGTTTCTGGTTTGACCCACTGGATTTTTAATTTCTTTTTCTGTTGTACCTTTATTTGATATAATGAACCACAGGTATTTAAATTTATCGGTCCCCTTTATTTCACGCCCGTCATCCATTTCCAGGTTTCTTGTTGGATCTTGTGTTGTGTTCAGATATTTTCTTTTGTTAATGTTTATTTCCAGGCCATTTATATTATATTCTTCTTTTAGTTTTCGAACCATATAACTAAGATCTTCCTCGTCTTGTGCTATTATGACCTGATCGTCGGCGAAACTGAGGGTATACAGATGGTCGTTCCTTATGGGTACTCCCATTCCCTCACATTTCCTTTTCCATGGCTTTAGGGTGTATTGAAGAAATATTTTAAAAAGTGTTGGTGAAGTCGAGCAGCCCTGTAGAAGACCTTTCGTGGTTTTAAATGGTTTTCCAAACTTGTTACCTACCTTGCCTGTAACATTATTATGTGTGTACATGGACTTCACTACATCGATCAGCTTATCTTCTACTCCTATTTGTTTCATGGCTTTCCACAGTCATTGTCTGGGCACATAGTCGTATGCCTTTTTTAGGTCAATAAATGCTAGATTGACTGGTCTGTTCTTTGCCTTGTCCCCTACAACTAATATTTAAATAGGTAAAGAAATAATAAATAAGACTTACTCACAATCAATTTAATTGAACTATTCAGACGACCGGTTTCGCTTTCTACAATATGCAAAGCATCTTAAAGTCTCGATACAAAGTTAAATAAATAAATAAATGATAAAAACCCATATTAGTGTGTTGTCTATTAAAGATAAACAAATTATATGGTATAAATTACAATAATTATGCCAATATTACATGTCTGTGGTTTTTTCAAAATGAATAAAATGAATAAAAAGGTATAAAAAGTTTAAACAGACAAGGTAAGACCCACAAATTGTTATAAAATAGTCTATTAGATTGTAATAAATTAATAAATGAGTACTCTATTAATTAATGGATGTTAAGAACATGGTTGAAACTATCATGTATTGTTGAATGGAGAACTTAAGTCTGCTATTGTAGTTGTTTGACAGTAAACGGGAAGTTCTTGAGGAGATAGATTTGATCCAATGAAGTAGAGATAGGTGTGTGATTGTTTGTTAAATGAAAGTGATGTTATATACCATTGTATTATTTAAAAATTATTTATTCTTATTCGAGAGATATATTTATGAAATGTGTGTTATTTATTGAGTATTTGTGACAGTTTTATGACAATGAATAAGCTTAGATGTACAAATTGTGTGGGTGTGCAATTCTTTCAACTTGTAATTATCAAATTTCTTTGATAAAGTTATATTGGCAAAATGGTAGATTATTGCAAAGTCGAGTATATAAAATATTAAAGTTAAAACAATTAATGACAATTTAAACACACTAAAACAGAAAACACTTAGAAGGGATGAAACAAACATTAAATTTAAAAAGGAGGAAGGACTTTTATGCACTACATCTCAGTCTTGGGCACAATGAGTTTTTATGTTATCTATTAGATTTTAGTGGTAAATTTGACAGATGTAGGTTAGCATGTGACAGTTCTTAACTAGTGCATAAAACTCCTCCCCCTTTTTAAATTTAATGTTTGTTTCGTCCCTTCTCAGTGTTTTCTGTTTTAGTGTGTTTAAATTGTCCTTAATTGTTTTAACTTTAATATTTTATATACTCGAGTTTGCAATAATCTACCATTTTGCCAATAGAACTTTATCAAAGAAATTTGATAATTACAAGTTGAAAGAATTGCACACCTACACAATTTGTACATCTAAGCTTATTTATTGTCATAAAACTGTCACCTTCATAAAACAAATACTCAATAAATAACACACATTTTATAAATATATCTCTCGAATAAGTATAAATAACTTTTAATTAGTACAATGGTATATAACATCACTTTCATTTAACAAACAATCACACACCTATCTCTACTTCATTGGATCAAATCTATATCCTCAAGAACTTCCAGTTTACTGTCAAACAACTACAATAGCAGACTTAAGTTCTCCATTCAACAATACATGATAGTTTCAAACATGTTCTGCCATCCATCAATTAATAGAGTACCGGCATGTAAGTAATGTTTATTTATTTGCTAATTTATTAATTTATTACAATCTAATAGACTATTTTATAAAAAATTGTGGGTCTTACCTTGTCTGTTTAAACTTTTTATACCTTTTTATTCATTTTATTCATTTTGAAAAAACCACGGACATGTAATATTGGCATAATTATTGTAATTTATAACATCTAATTAGTTTATCTTTAATAGACAACACCCTAATATGGGTTTTTATCATTTCAGCATTTATTTAACTGTGTATCGAGGCCTGAAGATGCTTTGCATATTGTAGAAAGCGAAACCGGTCGGCTGAATAGTAAAATTAAATTGATTGTGAGTAAGTCTTATTTATTATTTCTTTACCTATTTGAAATGGACTCGCACAAGCAACACATTCATGATTTTAATATTTAAATATTTAAATACAACTTGAAATCTTAAATGTTCAATAAAATTATTTCGGAATTATTGAATGAATATAAATCTTTAAAATCTACAAAAAAGTTGTGGTTAATGAAACGCTGGCATGTCCGAGCAATTTGTTACATTTGATTACAAATTGCAACGATTTTATGAGAAAGGAATGTGAAACATGAAACGTGAAGCATGATTGAAATGAAGGCTTTATTGCATTGCGAAGAAAATTGTTTAAGACACGCACCGTTCTGATTTCTTATAATTCGAATTTTTGAACTCGATTATTTACAGAGGTATTGTACGTCAACCGCAAGATCGACTTTTTATTGTCTATGGTTAGCAATTTGCACGAACTAAACGAACTACTGGAATATTTGCAGAACATTGATGTATAGCCTAAGGCCAGTCGTCCTTTGGATGCGTTTTCGTCCGAAATATTTTCGTCAGAAATCGGAGGAATAATTTCGTCAGATTTCGCATATGTGGTATCGTCCACTATAGACAAGTTTTCGCATTGTACGAAGTCAGTCATATGTAGTAATTTATCAAATAAGCATACTATAATAATTATTAATACTTAATATGGATCATATTCTTTTGGAAAATAGTTACCTTGTTAGACGGCGATTAAAATTAAAAAGAAAAAAATGTTGGGTTAATGACATATTAGCAAAACGAAAAGAATTCGGAGAATTTCATCATTTATATGATGATTTGAAAAAGGACGAGAAAAAGTTTTTTGATTAGTATCGCATGAATCAGGATACATTTAACTATATTTTAGATGCCATAAGAGAACCAATTAAAAAAATGTCGAATTTCCGTGAGACCATTTCACCAGAAGAACGATTGAGTGTGACTCTAAGGTAAGTTATAATAAATACAGTAGTTGCAACATTTCCAATTTTATTATTAAAAAATACAAAGAAAAGAAATACATTGTTTTATGCGCTGAAGTGAGTAATATAGTTCTGAATGGATAACGGCTGTTGAGAGGAAACATCTTCTCTTCTTTCACTTGAATATTGTGAGACCACGGAAGATTCTGTATTTTGCAAAGATGAAGAATGATGTGGTGTTGATATTAAGTCATTACAATAGAATGACGCTCTGGAGGAATCGGTGTCTGTGTAAGACATTGGAGAAGGCAACGGTGTTGATGTAATTGTTTCATTGGAACGATATGATGCTCCGGGCGCGTGTCTTGTAGATAATTGCTCCTCATCAAGAAATACTTGCTGCAACTTACTTCTTATTAGCATTTGTCGATTTTGAGGTACAGCCTTTAAAAAGGGCAGGAGACTGAGTAGGAATTGGCGTTCACTGTCACTATCTTCTCTATTTTTATGTTGGCACAATATTTCCAATTTGGCTCTTTCTATTTCGAGGAACTTGTCGTCCATTGAATTTGCCTCGGAATTCCTAGCATATTTTAGACGACTGTTTGTGTTTTTCTTAGTTTGCATAGTTGTACTACTAGGTGTACTGAATGTACTTTTAACCTCATTACCAGATGTGGATGGCTGCTGTATATCTGTATTTACAATTTGCTGTGATGACTCTTGAATGGTTGATTGAGAGTATGCATTGTCTGCATCAGGCTCCAATGTCGATTCTGTTTCGGAATAAGAGTTGTTATTGTCTTCCTTTTGCGGAGATATATTTCCATGCAGTTTACGTCGTTCAACAGTTTTAGATAAAAACAACAGTATTTTATAATATGGCCATTTGGAGGTAACTACCGATTCTGCACCATCTCCAGATTTCTGTTTTTTCGACTTGTTGAATTCCTTCCGGAATGTGTCTCGCAGCCCCCTCCATTTATTTTTTAGTTCATCAACTGAAACAAAAAAAATCGTTACAAATTAATCACGTTTTTTTTTTCATTTCAGGTATTTGGCAACGGGCTCCTCGTTTAAGACATTGGGGTATTCGTTTCGAATATCAGATGTCACGGTGGGTAGAATTGTTCACGAAACGTGTGATGCTATTTGGGACAAGTTGGGTACTGTACATATGCCATTTCCGAAAAATGAAGACATGGAATCTATATCTGAAGGATTTTGGAATAAGTGGAAATTTCCAAACTGTGTTGGATGCATAGATGGGAAACACATACGCATACAGAATCCAAAGCACTCTGGAAGTATGTATCGAAACTACAAGCAATACTTCTCAATTGTTTTACAAGCTGTGGCTGGACCAAACTACAAATTTATAGCAATTGATGTGGGAGCGTACGGTAAAGAAAGTGATGGTGGTATTTTTTCGCATTCAAATCTTTGCCAAAAGCTTGAAAACGGAGGATTAGGTGTTACAAGACATTGTGCACTGCCGGGAACAAATATTAAAGTACCTCATGTTCTTTTGGGAGATGAAGCTTATCCACTAAAAACTTATTTAATGAGACCTTTTCCAGTATCAAAATTAGGACCTTCAGAAATAATTTTTAATGAGCGTTTGTCTCGAGCAAGACAAGTTGTTGAATGTGCATTCGGAATTATGAGTAGCAAATGGAGATTATTACAAAAATCAATTGAAGTAAATCCCGAATCTGCCGATAAACTTATTAAATGCATATGCCTCTTGCATAACATTATAATTGATAAAGAAGGAGAGCAACAAGTAGCATGTACATTCGAGCAAATCCCTCATCAAACACATTCAAGAACGGGAAGATTTGGAACCTTGGGTGAAAACAGAGGCACCAGTTCAGCTTATGACATCAGGGATAAATTTAAAACTTATTTTTCATCTCAAGAATTGTATAATGCATAATTTAAAATCAATAAAATATTCAAATACATTTTGGATTTCAATGAGCCTTACCCATATATGCCTTTTCTACATTATAAACAACAAAGACAAATATTTTGTTTGTTTGCAAATACATATATCATAGGTACCTGACACCTAAATTTGATTTAACTTACCCTTAGTATTCATTTCAACTGCCACTTCTTGCCACAATTTTCTTTGTATATCTCTCATGTGATATGATTTATCGGTCATATCCCATAGAGGCTTTTTTTCATAAATTAAAGTAATTAATTTTTCAACATCCATCTCGTTCTGTTACAAATACAAATCGACTATCAATTCGTCATAACAACTGCGAAAAATCCCATTTGTTTCGGATAGATCGCACTTCGCATGTTTTCGTCCGAATTCGTACGAAGCAGTTCGGACGCAGTGTACGAGCATCAATAGGTTTCAATGAAACGGGATGCTTCGCACTTCTTCGTCCGATTTCTGACGAACGCAATTCGGACGAAAACGCATCCAAAGGACGACCGGCCTAAGAATCAGTTATGAATGGTAAATACATTTAAAATCTGTTATAAGAAAAACTAGAGGCAAATGACAGTGAAAGTTTAGTAAAATTAATAAACGAAAAAATCAAATGCAACTCCACTCATGATTTTCTTTTAAATTTCTCTGAGAAAAATTTTTGGTCGTGTAAAAAAAAATATTTGTTCAAAAATTTGAAATGGTTTTTGTTTTATTTATTTTTTAAGTTTATTTTTGTTTTAAGAATACAAATATGCATAAGCATATTATCACATGCATGCTTTATTATAAGTTCTGGTGTATGTATTTTGTATTCCAAATGGTTCCTGTATCTGGTTTTTAATTTATTTTTTTTTTATTTTGATATATTTTCTTATACAGTTTTTTATTGGATTCATTAACATAATGAAGTACCTACCGCTAAAAAGTGTATCAAATTTATTCTTTGTTACACTTTGATTCTATTGTAGTTTTCCAAGACGGACTCTTGACACACACACACACACATAAATTACTTGGATTAAAAACTCTTTTTAACATGGTGTTACCCTGTAATTTGTAATGAGTTGTCACATTATTTAGTTTTTTGAGAACTCTTTCTCCGAAATAACTCCTGGGAAGGTATCAACCCACTAATATTAAAATACGTAAGAATGCCGTTTGGTTCATAAACTAAGCTTGGCTACTATACTAGTGTAAATGTTTTATCTATAATGTTGTGAGTGTTCTTCTACAATGTTTTTGTCTTTCTTTTTCCGTTAAAGCTAAGATTATACATTTAAGATTAATGTCATTTAACTTTTCATTTCATTCAATTGCAGTGTTACACTTTCAGAAGAAAGAAGAGTGGTGTTATGCCAAAACTTCTGGGCCTTAGATTTTAACCGCCAAAAGCAGTTCATTCTGAATAATGTAGATTGTGATAGGCCCATAAGAATAAAAAGTAACACGTCTGGTAAAAAAAAGGCCGCGTATTAATTCAAAAGAATTTTATTTCAATTTCGATGATACAAAATTACGAGCCTGCAAAGCTTTTTTTACAAAAACTCTTTACATTAGCAAAGAAGTAGTTGAGCATGCGTTTGTGAATAAGGGTGAAGGAAAAATATTTACAGGATTCGAATAAAAGAGGTATAGGATCGCCGAAAAACAAAACAAACATATTGAATTGAACAGGGTAAAGCAACATATTGAAAGGTTTCCCCACTATACGAGAAGTTCTACCAAACAAAAATATCCAAATTGGTAGCTTAGAAATTGGCACCTGCTTTTTTTCTTATATTAATCAGCTTTCCACTAGTGTAAATGCATTATCAGTGTTTTCCGACACTTGCAGTGGACAAAACAGGAACCAAAATGTTAGCGCTTTGTTACTTTATTTGGTTCAAAAAAATCCCAACCTGATGATTATAGAGCAAAAGTTTCTGGAAAGTGGACACAGTTACATGGAAGTAGACAGTATGCACAGTGCCATTGAAAGAGCCCAGAAGTATGTTTCTGTATATACAATAAATGATTGGCTAATAATATTTCGCATGGCCAGAACAACATCATCAAAAAAAAACCGTTTGTTTTGCAGGAACTCAAATATAAAATTTTTCTTGACTTAGAAGGCCTTTCTAAGCCTATTAAAAATAAAACGAGAGACATGAAAAGCAAAAAGTTAAACTGGTTAAAACTTAAGTGTTTTCGATACTAAAAGGCCAAACCAGGAATCCTTGAATATAGGTATGATCATACCTCAGAATACAAAGAGATAAACGTTTTTCGGAGAAGTCGAAAAATATCTAATTTGAAAGAAAGTACGCTAAAGGACGCGTATAAGAAGATGCGAACTTCATCATCATCATCTTGGTGCTACAGCCCTTAGAGGGCCTCGACCTTCTCAAGCTTTCTACGCCATTCTGTTCTGTCCCTTGCTTGAATTTTCCAGTTGCCGACTCCGATCTTCTCCGCATCTTGTGTTACCCCATCCATCCACCTCAGCTTTGGTCTACCCCGTCGTCTCATTCCCACAGGTTGCGCTGTTAGAATCTTTTTTATCATGTTCGATTCAGGGGCCCGGGCTACATGTCCTGCCCACTGCAGGCGGTTTCGCTTAATTATAGTGGTAATATCTTTACCACCAAACGTATGCTTGTAGATATTCTGCAGTTCGAAGTTATATCTACGCCTCCATATTCCGTTCTCACAGACCGCTCCAAATATCTTGCGTAGCACCTTTCTTTCAAAAATGGATAGAGCGGATTCATCTGTTTTCGTTAGCGTCCATGCCTCTGATCCGTATGTGAGAACGGGGACTATCAGTGTTCTATACAGCCTTATACGAGTTTTTTGAGACAGACGTTTGTTAGCTAAGTACTTTGATAGACCATAATAACACCTGTTTGCAATTATTATTCGCCTTTTTATTTCCTCAGATGTATTATTATTGGGGTTAACCGATGTCCCTAGATATATGAACTCATTGACTGCTTCGAAGTTTTGGTCATTGATGATTAAATTTGTGTCAACATTTCCAGCTCTTGTGTTTGTGTTAGTCGCCATGAATTTGGTTTTATTTTGATTTATATGTAACCCCATTCGTTCTGCTGCTGCTACTAGCTCGGTTAGGATTTCCGCAGTTCTCGCCCTAGTTCTTGTTATAATGTCCACGTCGTCTGCATATGCTAGAATTTGGACTGATCTATTAAATATTGTTCCCCTGCTATCTAAATTAGCGTCTCGTACAACTTTTTCTAAGGCGACATTAAAAAGCTGACACGCCAGCGCATCTCCCTGCCTTAACCCCCTATGTATTTGAAATGGGGTTGACGAGTCGTTTTGAATTTTTACTGCTGATAGCATCTTCGCCATTGTCACTTTTATCAAACATATGAGTTTTTTTGGAATTCCTAACTCATTCATAGCGTTGTAAAGACTTGGTCTTAAGACACTGTCATATGCCGCTTTAAAATCGACAAAAATATGATACATATCTATGTTAAACTCTTGCGCTTTTTCGAGGATCTGTCGTAGTGTAAAGATCTGGTTAATGGTTGAACGTCCAGGCCTGAATCCTGCCTGATATTCCCCTAGAAACATTTCAGTATAAGGCTTTAATCTCTCGTGCAAAATATTTGATAATATCTTGTATGCTGTATTTAGGAGAGTTATTCCGCGGTAATTATTGCATTCCAGTTGGTTTCCCTTTTTGTGTAACGGGCAAATTAAGCCTAAGCTCCATTCTTCTGGCATTTGCTCCTCAGACCAAATTCTACAAACAATTTCTCGCATCACCTTGGTGAGCTGCTCTCCACCGTGCTTAAATAACTCTGCTGGGATGCCATCGCTACCTGGGGACCTATGGTTCCTTAGTTTTTCTATAGATATTTTTACTTCATCTACCGAGGGGGGTTCCACGAGTTCCTCATTTCGGTATTCCAGCTCTATATTGTTAGTAGGTTCCCCTTCCAGCAACTCTCGAAAGTGCTCTACCCATCGTAAAAGGATGTCCTCTTTGTTGGTAAGTAAGTTGCCTTCCTTATCATTACAATAGTTGATTCTTGGTTTGAATTCTTTTCTAATACTATTTATTTGATGGTAGAACTTTCTTGTTTCTCCGTGACTCATATGGCTTTCGAGCCGTTCTAACATGTCATTTTCCGAGTCTCGTTTCTTTTTTCGGTGTATGCGTTTTTCCTCTCTCCTTAAGTTTTTGTATCTATCTATTGTTGTTCTAGTTTTTCGTTGTTGCATGGTCCTAAATGCCTCGTTCTTCTCATCTGTTATTTTTTTGCAGTCTTGGTCGAACCAGTCGTTTCTTTCTTGGGTTCGGGATATTCCCAATGTGCTTTCGGCTGCTAATTTCAGAGCCTCCTTGCAGTTGTTCCACATTTCCGTGCTTGACTGGTCGACTGCCCAGGTGTGTTCTAGGGTTTCTTTTATATGTGACTGGAACTGTTTCTCCTTGTTTTCATTTTTTAGCATATGTAAATTATATTTTACTTGTCTAGTGCCCCTTTCTTTCTTGGCATTGGAAATTCTTTGTCGTAACTTGGCCCCTACCATAAAATGATCTGAGTCAATATTTGCTCCTCTGTAACTTCTTACGTCCATTAGGTTTGTAAAGTGCCTTCTGTCAATTATATCATGGTCGATTTGATTTGTGGTGTGTCCATTTGGTGATATCCAAGTGGCTTTATGGATATTCTTGTGATTAAAACATGTACTTCCCACAATTAAATCTTTGGAAGCTGCCAGACTAATAAGCCTTAAACCATTGTCATTAGTAACGTCGTGAAGGCTATGTTTACCAATATAATCTTGGTAGCATATCTCTTTTCCTATCTGGGCGTTCATGTCTCCAATGATTATTTTAATATCGTTTTTGGCACAGTTATCATATGCTCTTTCGAGATCTTCGTAAAATAGATCTTTAATTTCTTCGTCTTTTTCCTCGGTTGGCGCGTGCACGTTGATCAGGCATATGTTGAAAATTTTTCCTTTTATTCGAAGGATGCATAACCGATCATTTATGGCTTTAAAACCAATAATAAAATTTTTGATTGTCTTTGATACTAGGAACGCGGTTCCGAACTCATGTCGGTTCGGGTTGCAGCTGTAATATATATCATGTTCTTTTTTCTGCAAAATGCCGGTTCCTGTCCATCTCATCTCTTGAATGGCTGCAATGTCTATTCTATATTTTAGGAGTTGATCTTGCAGCAGCTTCAGTCCCGCTGTCCTATACAGCGTTCTTACATTCCAAGTACTGATCTTTAAATCATTGTCCTTAGTTCGGTGCGTGGGTCGTCGTCTTGAATTCAGTCCGGCTTTTCTATCTCGAGATTTCGTAACAATAGGCTTTTATGGGATGAGGGAGTTAGCCTCATGCCCAACCCCCTTTTTGGAGGACCATTTCTCCCTTCCTCGTCAGCCCTGACCCTACCTTCCACTGGGGTTGGTTACCCAGTCTCCAGTAGGGTTGCTCAGGTTTACCGGGGTTCACCCGTGTGATCCGGATCACACTTCTCGGAGGTGAGGATAGGAATTGAGTAGGAGAGGCTAGAGGTGTTATCTGGAAGCAACACCTTATGATGCGCATCACTACTCCATTAAAACCCCGAAGATGCGAACTATAAGTTACAAAAAAAACAAGATTTATTATAGTTGTGCAAATGGTGTGATTCCAGATGAATTTTAGTATTAGTATAATTTACCATCCTCCGACGTTGTTCAGGACAATATTCCTGAACCAGCACTTGAAGATAGTGATCCTGAAGTTGACATTTAAGTTAATGATTCTTTAGGACAAGTTTCAAATTACGCCAATCAGTTCAGGAAAAATCTGGTTAAGTATAATTCTTTTTGCATTCTTTTAAATTTTTTAACATTTCCTTATTTTTTTTTCTGATTTTTGGAGTTAATTATTTTCACAGTACCACAATCTATGTTATTTTATCGGTTATTAATTGTTTCTTTTCGTGTAGTTGTTTTACTGTAGGCTTAAACTTTTAAACTTGGTTTTCACAAATCTAAGAAAATGTAACTTATCTGGTTTTGGTAGTAAACCGACGATATGCGTATATATAATTCGGTACATAATAATATAATGTTTTTTTAAAATCCATACTTTAATTCATACATTGTTATCCATTTGAAAACTAATGGTGCAAACAACTCCCAAAACACAGTGACCAGAAACATTGTTACAAAATTATAAAGAAAATAATAACATGTTGAAGGAACAAGAAAGACTCTTTCTATTTTATACTGACCAATGGTCAACACAAGGGCACTAGCTCATCGATGGGAACAAATCTCCAGCATCCTTTGCTTCATAGAAAATAAAATAGAAGAATTTCGATACAATAAAAAACTTCGTTAGACACTTCCGCTGGGAACTAGTTTGGTTGATGGCTACTCGCCTGATTCTTTTTATATAAAAATCGTTTGGTATGAATTATTAATAGAGGAAATGGTTAAATCTATGTGCATATTGCTTAAACGCCCTAAAACCGTTTCAAGGCAATTTTTTTCTGCGACTTTTAATAAGATTCACTGTTATTATATTGTATAAACTGTTATTATATTTTATCCTTCTGGGATCTGGTCTAATGCTAAATATTAAAATTTGAATAGACTTTAGTACAATAACTAATGTAGATTATATTTTTCTTATTTTCTTATGAATTTTTTCTTATGAATTCTGACGAATCTTATTGTGTTAAATAAAACTAACTACATCGTAAATTCATCGGCAGAATGTTAAAAGAAGAAATAAAGTATAGTAATAAATAGTAAGTCAATAACATATTGAGGATACATCATTTATGATTTTAAATAACATACTAATTAATTACTTATTATTGTTTACACTATCGAGCGTGTGTACAGATCATATCTACTCTGACACTCCTCTATTTCTTCATATTGTTCTGTTTTTTATTTCTCTTTGGCTTCTCTTATCTTTCTTCTGACGATGGCATGTATTCTCTTATAATCTTGGAGATTTAATTTGTTTTTTTTTTCTCTGCTCTATAAGTATTTAATCGATCGTCCATGATTTCCATTTCTCTGTATCTTGCTTCAGGTATTTTTCTTTTATTTCTCTCACGACAAATGATAATCTACGTTTAAAGTCGTAACAACTCATTACTTCATCATCATCATCTTGGTGCTATAGCCTTACTGGGCCTCGACCTTCTCAAGCTTTCTACGCCATTCTGTTCTGTCCCTTGCTTGCATTTTCCAGTTGCCGACTCCGATCTTCTCCGCATCTTGTGTTACCCCATCCATCCACCTCAGCTTTGGTCTACCCGTCTTCTGATTCCCACGGGTTGCGCTGTTAGAATCTTTTTTATCATGTTCGATTCAGGGGCCCGGGCTACATGTCTTGCCCACTGCAGTCGGTTTCGCTTAATTATAGTGGTAATATCTTTACCACCAAACGTATGCTTGTAGATATTCTGCAGTTCAAAGTTATATCTACGCCTCCATATTCCGTTCTCACAGACCGCTCCGAATATCTTGCGTAGCACCTTTCTTTCAAAAATCGATAGAGCGGATTCATCTGTTTTAGTTAGCGTCCATGCCTCTGATCCATATGTGAGAACGGGGACTATCAGTGTTCTATACAGCCTTATACGATATTTTTGAGTGATAGACCATGATAACACCTGTTTGCAATTATTATTTGCCTTTTTATTTCCTCAGATGTGTTATTGTTGGGGTTAACTGATGTCACTAGATATATGAACTCTTTGACTGCTATGAAGTTTTGGTCATTGATGATTAAATTTGCGTCAACATTTCCAGCTCTTGTGTTTATGTTAGTCGCCATGAATTTGGTTTTATTTTGATTTATATGTAACCCCATTAGTTCTGCTGCTGCTACTAGCTCGGTTAGGATTTTCGCAGTTCTCGCCCTGGTTCTTGTTATAATGTCCACAACAACTCACTACTAGGTAATTTAATATTTTGTTCGTTAAGACACAATTTTCAACAGCGACTATAAACAGCACAAATGGCACTCAAATAATAAAATATCCTAAGAAAGGTTATGGTTTTTATTAATATGTTTACTCTCTATGGACACAGATGGTATCTGGCAATACTCATGTTGCCAATATAGAAACAAATATAAGTAATACCTCTCGAAGATAAATAATATACTTACAGTTTATTACCTGTTGGTTTATTATTTCTGTTAGAACAATAGCCAATTTTTCGCTTCGAAAAGTACTATTCTTGTTTTAATAAATAAACATGTCTTAAAGGATAATTGCGAACAAGTACGTTGTCATAGTTTAAGAAACGAGAACCTTCCATTATACCTAATTGTCGGCAATAATTTAAGTACTTCAAAGAATCTGCGGAAGATTGAGCTTGAAAATTAGAATGAAAGAAAACATCTCGACTATCTGGAAAATTTATTATCAATTCCCGCACTCTAAGCACTGACTACGAAGTAAAATTATCCAAATGGTACTAAAAGACCTTGACTACAATGAAGGTATAAATTAAGTCGAATTCTAAAAGTACATTTCAGGGGCGTAGTGATCTTGTATTTAAAGATTTGGTGTAACAATAGAGACGCTTTTTCTGTTGAGAATGTATATTTTAGATTGCAAAGAAGTTGTTTGATCTCATTGATCTTTCTTTCATATTGTGATCTTAAGCAGATATTTAAGCTATCTTGTAAGTTTCTTCTTCTTCATAAGGTGCTGTTTTCTTTTTAAGGTTGGTGATTACCATCACTATTTTTATTCTGTTTATAACTGCTGTAAAATGTTGATTTGAAGAACACTTCAAAAACTATTCTCTAAGATTACGGAACCAAGGCGTTCGTCTTGTTTCAATGCGACGCTTTGGTATAATCGTCCCCTAAATAATAAGTTGCAGAAGCTGGTATTTTGTTCCTCTCATCACATGCTCTAGATATTGTAATTTTTGTATTTTATTTCATTGTTGAATTCTGTTTGTTTCTAGAGTCTTCGCAAAACCTATCTATTGGTAACTCGGTATAAGTAAAATATTTTTAGTATTCTTTTGTAAAACCACATTTCAAACACTTCTAGGGTATAAAGCTGGTTCGCGTCCGTAGTAGAATACTGAAAGTGCACCCTAATTAACGCTACATTAATTAGCAAAAGAGAACCACTAGATCTTTTTCTCGTAGATCTTCACATTGCAATGAACAACAGCATGAAATAAACAAATACCGCCTCTTACTAAAACCATTTGACAATCGGTTCAACAATCAGAGTATAACGCATACTAGAGATACTACTTCAAATAAAAAGCACTGGCCAAATCCCTGGATATAGACTAAGAGCTTACTTAACCATGCTCAGTACGATATCGCGATTTATTGTAGAGTAGACAAACATTTTAGCACATGTCACTCTTTCCTGCTGTAAAAGTTAACAAAATAACTATTGGTAATATATACAAACCATCTAATGTTGAATGAACAACAAACGTGCTCACACCATTTTGTCACCCGACAATATATAGTGGAACAGCCACCACAATGCATGGGGTTATAACCAATGCAACCAACAAGGAGAACAAATTGCCAAATGGGCTAAGTTCTATCATCTCAGACTCTTACAGAATGCAAAACAAAAATCCACCTTTCACTCTGCAAGATGGCTACGATCTCGGTCTTATAATGGGCTCCAAAATCTTTGAGTATGCTGAGTATGCGAATAATTTGCGAAAAAAGCTCTAAAAGTAATTAAATGTTGAAAAACCGCAGGAATTGACAACACTTATCCTGAATTTTAAAACACGTAGGTTCGACCACCCGTAAACAGCTTCTAGAGTTATTTTACAATAACATGATCAGTAAGCAGAAGTTTCCTAAATTCTCTAAATAAAGCAAAGTCGTCGTCATATTAAAATCTTGAAAAAACCATGCACTAACTAACAGTTACAGACCCATTGCTCTGCTACTATCTCTTTAAAAGGATAATCCAGACGAGACTATTTCACTTTGCAAAGCCTAATATTTCTCAAGAACAGGCTGAATTAATGCCACGAAGAAATTTTGGCGATCAAGTCCTCTCCCTAACAAATTTATTGAGAATTTATTTCAAAAGAAACTTAAACAGTAGTAGCTTTCATAGGTCTGACGTGCGCCTATGACACAGTGTGGAAGAAAGGTGAATTGTTGAATTGAATAAGTGAATTGATTATTGATTGACTTTTTGACTACTATTGTCATTGTGGTTTTCGTCTGTAATCTCAGACAAGAGAATCTTATAGGATGCTATCAGCCAGGCCAGCTGAACCCTGGTTTTTTAATGAACCCGCTTATAAAAAGAAGTGATAATTCTGTATCGCTTCTCTTTTTCCTGGGCTTGGGACCGGCTACACAGTTCACCCTATAACAAACGCAGCCATAGCAATAACTGAAATATGTAACTAATACAATGTTTTTGGCACATTCCGTCGCTATTTCATCCTTTCTGATTACTTGGAAATATATTTGTTTATCTGTCATAGTATCTGAAGATTAATAATGTGTATCTTTCCTCCATTTTTTCTTTATGTGAAAGATCTTTTGTCCACAAAAAATTTAAAACACAATTTAGATATCAAAGAATCAAGTAAGCAATGTGTAGTTTTCAGTTATATTAACTTTGTTTTGGCTTTGGCTTTGGCTTCTCTGCACTTCCAAGTGTAGGTTATTTTTTATTCATAATCACTAGTTATCTAACTTATCATGCCTTATGTGTTGCTTTATTAATAAATTTAATAAAAATATTTGTTAAATATTTTCATAATAGAACAAGACAAATTTATCTCACAAAACAAAACGTTTTACAATAGCCAAGTACGCCACTGACTGAAATGCGATAAAAATCCATTTGATAAGCATCATAGAATGCAAACCATGGTCTACTTGACGCACTTTAGTACCATTTCTCGTAAAAAATGGCAGATTTTTAACATTGCGTTTTTCTTCATCTGCAGAATAGACGTTAATTGTAAATAACGTAACGTTGAAGCGAGCGTACGTAATGAATGTGGCATTTTGATAAGACATTTAATTACTTTGATTTAATTTTCCTGCTACGATATAAACAGGGATTAAATTTTATTACCTTCGTTACGAGGATTATATTTGAATGGTTTAAGATTTTAGGTAACTCTATTTATGTATTTTCCATAGCACCAACAATAATGTATACTAATAGAACGCTTGAACGCAAGAATAAATCAATAAAAAAATACTAGAAAGACTAAATAGCATAGAAACCAATGGAAAATATATTAGCCGAAGAGTTAGGAATGTAACATTGGAACGCAAATGATCTCTTGCAACATAAGCAGAAAATATAGTTTATCTTAAATAACCAAAAAATCGATATATGTTGAATTTTAGAGACACATTTTACAAAACAAACATACATTGTAACCTTGGAAACCTTTTTTGGAAGGTGCTAGAATTTTCCTTTTAAACTTTTTGTTAATAATTACGGATACTCCTCTCTTAGCTCTTTCTTCCTTTGGTACACCGCTATACAGGTGTATGTAGTCTCCTACCATTACTGATCCAACGCCCTTCTTCTTTGTTTCAGTGAGGGTCCACTATGTTGAGGTCAAGTTGTTTTACTTCTTTGATGATCTCTTCAGTTTTACCCCTTATTCCTTGTACATTCCATGTACCTATCATCATGGTCCTTTTTCGTAGCCGTTTTCGTCTTTGTTTAGATCCGTCTATATTTCCGAGGCTTGGTTTGGGATTTTTAGCAGTAGTTTTTTTTTTCTAGATATTAAGGAGCTAGCTCAATGATCCAACCCCCAACCTGGAGGACCAGGAAATTTGTCTTAAGGTTTTCATCCTTTAGATTGACTGTCTTTCTGGACTTCAGAGATCAATCTTCCCATCGATTTTATACAAGCCCTAAAACCATTGGGCTGCCACCAATATGTTTTTCTCATAAATAAATAAATTTATAATTATGTTGTCTCGTTTAGTATCTAGCTTAAAGGTGTACTTTGTTTATAAAAAAAAGTTACACGTGTTAGTTTTTAAAAATCTAGATGTGGGAACCATTTAAAACTTTCAAACACCTATAACTCAGAAACATAAAAAATGTGACTTAGCCACTTTTTGCACTGACCCCTTCAATTTTTATTATAACTGATTGTGGTTTATTGAGACGTATAAAATGTTCAGTACCCAAAGCCAAGTTTAATACAGTAGAACCTCGATTATCCGTCAGGGCATCGGTCCAAGGGTATGACGGATAATCGAAAAGACGGTTAACAGAACATTAAAAAAAATTCATAGTATCTCAAATTTTATTTGTATGTTTTATTCGGCAATATAAGAGGGATTTATATTAGTAGAGTCGAATCAATTTGATTTAAAATATTCCGAAATCTTTGTTTTATTGTTGTTGTTGTTATGACGGATAATCGAAAAGACGGTTAACAGAACATTAAAAAAAATTCATAGTATATCTCAAATTTTATTTGTATGTTTTATTCGGCAATATAAGAGGGATTTATATTAGTAGAGTCGAATCAATTTGATTTAAAATATTCCGAAATCTTTGTTTTATTGTTACTTCACATTTTGCAACTGCTGAATTTCTGATTCGACGTAAAATCATCAAATCTACCTTATTTGCTTTTTCTTGCCGAGAATATTACTTAATGAATTGTTGCATGTGCAGTTTCTCTAGCTTTTTACGCAAATCTTTGTGAGTTGCAATAACATGATCATCGCCACCATCAAAGTCTCTGTCAGCTTCTGAATCAGTTTCGTCCGCCTCTGTTGTCATTTCAACAATTGTATCATCTTTCAGCAATCGATAGTCGTTTGTGTCCTCATCACAAATTAACCATTCGTTTATGTCATCTTTAGGCAACGAAAACAAAACAGTTGATTCAGCCATAACTTCATTTGTTACCGCATCACGCTCGTCTGTCATGGAAGCATTTTCATTTGGAGTTGATTTAGGCCATAACTTATTCTACGCAATTTTCAGCGTTACTTCCGAAACATCAGCCCAAGCAGATTATATTCTGGCAAAAAATATTCCTCTTCAATAACTAGGTTTTGAATAAATTTTTTTCTAAATCTTCTTTTGAATGTTTTAATGACCGATTGCTCCATTCGCAGGCAGAAAAGAGCACATGATATTTTCATCGTCACTTCACATCATATCGGCTTCAGGATGTCAACAATGCACTGTCACAATGGCACTGTCCAAAATGAGAATCGCCTTTGGTGGGAAATTTTTTTCCTTGCAAGTATTGTCGAACGTCCGGTATAAAAACATAAAAAACAAGACACTAGAAAACAAGATAAACAAATTTTGGTTTGCAGTACATACTTTTTTGAACCAGTCAGCGAATATTTCCTGGGACATCCATGCATTATGTTGTGCGTAGTAATTAACGGAAAGCGCGTTTATATTTATGCCCTTGAAACAACGTGCTTTTCTGCTGTACCAATCAATAATATAGGAAGGTGATAGTCACCACTTGCATTTGAACCTATCATTGCTGTGATTCGTTCCTTTTGTGGTTTAAATCTTGGTATATATTTTTCAGACAGTGCAGCGACTGTTTTCATTGGCAATGCTTTGTAGTTTAAACCAGTTTCATCTGCATTGAACACTTGATCGCGTGTCAAACCATATTCATCGATTATATCTTGAACCTTTCTTTTATATTCGTCAACGACTTCCATACTTGCGGCGCTCAATTTTTCACCTTCGATTTTCAGTTCCCGTATACCGTGGCGATTTTTGAACTTTTCCAACCAAACGCTATTTCCTTTGAATGAAGGATCGCCATTCAATTTCTTGTTGAGAAACAATGCTTTTTGGGCCACAATTGGTCCACCTTCGCTTCTTTTTTAAACGAACCACAAATACTAAGTGACACAATCAATGTTCGAGTTGAAATTGAAATTGAAACTGAATTATGTTGAACTAAAATGAAACTCTAAAAGCATGGTATCATTTATCATTACCTATTTAAATTGAAATTTAATCCATAGCCCTGAATAAGAACAATAATTATTTACATAAAAGATGCGGTGGTGGCATAACTTCACGTGTACATTTCAACGAATTTCGTTTGGCTTATCGCAATGCTCAAACAAAATGAATTGATGACTAAATTTTTACTTATGTTTGGACCCTGACGGTTAATAGATAACCGGATAATCGAGGTTCCACTGTAGAAGAGTTCCAATTGAACGAGGAATATAATGAGAATGTAGAATATTGTAAAACATATTGCAAACAGTCAACTATTTGTGGCCTTATAAAAGCTAAAATATTTTTATTCTGGTTATATTTACTTTATAGTATTTTTATTACTTGATTTACTAATAAAAGTGATCCAAGGTTAGTATTAAACTCGGATTACTCACAAATGTTTACTTCACATTTAATTTTATGCGAGAGTCATATCAGGCGTCTGCGGCTTTTGCGGCAACGTTTATAAACACACACTGAAGATTACTAAATACATAGATGCATGCTAATGGTTTTTAAATTTCTTTGTTGTCCAAGACCTTTTACAATACTTATAAAAATAATGAGCATACATAATTAATATTGGAGTTAGAACGTGATCAAAGTAACGTTTCCTTTAAAACTTATCGCTCCTGGGCGACCATATTTTTTTTATATCCACTACATTTTGAAGCAACCAAAAATGTTTGGTAACAACCAAAATTTTATGAGGGTCATCAAAATTATATAAAACTATATAAAAAAACTTTATTATTTCTTAAAAACGTTTATTGCATTTTATGAGAATGTGTATAAGAGAAATTCTACAAAAATTCGCACCTTAACTGGAGCCAAATATGGTGATATTGCAATTTGCTGCCCGTACCCCGCAGTAACAATTTTTTTCTATAGGTTGATACCAAAAAACATATTTTCAGGTGCGAGCCTCAAAAAAAGGCAAATTTAAGTTTTTTTCCAGCAAAAAACTGAGCTAAAGCTATTTCATTCTTCTAGCGATCTGCCTCGAAAAACGAGTGAAAGAGACTTTTATACTTGGAGCACACGTACATATCAGGTACCAATCGCTTTGTCTTCGTCTCCAGAAGGAACTGTGACCCTTTGAAGAGCCAAAAAACACCTGCTCAAAGCGTGGCAAGCGGATTATCCAGTCCCTAAAATCGACGTTTTTTTTTCATTTTTTCGCGATTTTATCAGAAAATAGATTAAAAGATACCTCTAAAGTTAGAGCACACATACATATTAGGTACCAATCGCTTCGTCTTGATCCCCAGAATGAATTCTGACCCTTTGAAGAGCCAAGAAACACCTCCTTAAAGCGTGGCAAGCGGTTATTCAGTCACTAAAATCGACGTTCTTTTTTTTATTTTGTCGCAATTTTATCCGAAAATAGATTAAAAGATACCTCTATAGTTGGAGCACACATACATATTAGGTACCAATTGCTTCGTCTTGGTCCCCAGATTGAACTCTGACCCTTTGAAGAACCAAAAAAAGCTCAAAGCGTGGCAAACGGTTATTCAGTCCCTAAAATTGACGTTTTTTTTCATTTTTTCGCGATTTTATCCGAAAATAGATTAAAAGATACCTCTATAGTTGGAGCACACATACATATTAGGTACCAATCGCTTCGATTTGATCCCCAGAATAAATTCTGACCCTTTGAAGAGCCAAGAAACACCTGCTCAAAGCGTAACAAGCGGTTATTCAGTCCCTAAAATCGACGTTTTTTTTTTCATTTTTTCGCGATTTTACCCGAAAATAGATTAAAAGATACCTCTATAGTTTGAGCACACATACACATTAGGTACCAATCGCTTCGTCTTGATCCCCAGATTGAACTGTGACCCTTTGAAGAACAAAAAAAGCTCAAAGTGTGACAAACGGTTATTCAGTCCCTAAAATCGACGTTTTTTTTCATTTTTTCGCGATTTTATTCGAAAATAGCTTAAAAGATTCCTTTATCGTTGGAGCACACATACATATTAGGTACTAATCGCTTCGTCGATCCTCAGAAGGAACTCTGACCCTTTGAAGAACCAAGAAACACCTGCTCAAAGCGTGGTAAGCGGTTACTCAGTCCCTAAAATCGACGTCTTTTTTCATTTTTTCGCGATTTTACCGGAAAAGATTACCGATCAAGTTAAAATGACTTCCGTAAGTGAGGTTCATCTACCTATCGGAAGCTGGTGACTTGATATGTACGTGTGCTCCAACTATACAGGTCTCTTTGAATCTATTTTTTAATAAAATCGCAAAAAAATGAAAAAAAACGTCGATTTTAGGGACTGAATAACCGTTTGCCACGTTTTGACCATGTGTTTCTGGCTCTTCAAAGGGTCAGAATTTCTTCTGGAGACCAAGACGAAGCGATTGGTACCTTATACGTACTTGTGCTCCAATTATACAGATCTCTTTTAATCTATTTTTAAGTAAAATCGCGAAAAAATGAAAAAAACGTCGTCTTTAGTGAGTGAATAACCGCTTGCCGCGCTTTGAGCAGGTGTTTCTTGGCTCTTCAAAGGGTCAGAATTCATTCTGGGGATCAAGACGAAGCGATTGGTACCTAATATATATGTGTGCTTCAACTATAGAGGTATCTTTTAATCTATTTTCGGATAAAATTGCGAAAAAATGAAAAAAAACGTCGATTTTAGGGACTGAATAACCGTTTGTCACGCTTTGAGCAGGTGTTTCTTGGCTCTTCAAAGGGTCAGAGTTCCTTCTGGATACCAAGACAAAGCGATTGGTACCTGACATGTACGTGTGCTCCAAGTATAGAAGTCTCTTTCACTCGTTTTTCGAGGCAGATCGCTAGAAGGATGAAATAGCTTTAGCGAACAAATCAGTTTTTTGTTGAAAAAAACTTAAAGTTGCCTTTTTTTGAGGCTCGCACCTGAAAACATGTTTTTTATCATTATACTTGGCTCCAGTTAAGGTGCGAATTTTTGTAGAATTTCTCATAACCGTTTGGGTTATTTAATCAACGGTATAACATATTTACTAGTAGCTTAGTATAGAAAATTGTTTTTGCTGACATATGTTAAAAAGTACATTGGCATAGTATAAATATGACTTATATTTATTAGTACAACTAGGTAATTTAGTTTTTTACACAACAATATTTTCTTAATATTGTTCATCCTCATCATCTAAAATATCAGTATCCATATTAGCTACTAAATAATTTATGCATTCGACCGTTACTTGATGGAAATTCATTTTATGTAACAATAAAACACTGAAAACTTTGTTTCAAAACTTCAACAAAATTTATTTTAAAATCTTATCACTACAGCTGATTCGGCAGAGTTTCTCAAGTGATCAATTTTTGGCATGCGTTTACACTTTATAGTCTTTAATGAAATAGGTTGAGGAGGAGCATCAAAGATAGCAAACAAAGATAGCTTAACAAAGATAGCTTAAGGCTAACAAAGATAGCTTAAGGCCTTTATTTTGAACGTGGAAAGTTTTAAATTCGTCATTAAAGGAATGATTATGATCTAGAAGGTGAAGTGCGTATGTAGAATCTGTTTTTCTATCATTGAAAGCCCTTTTATGTTTTGCCATTCGTTTATTAAAATTTATACCAGTTTGACCTATATAAGTTTTTGGGCAGTCGCCATATTTAAGTTTGTAAACACCACTGTGTAAGTGTTTTTTATGTTGGCTCTTGTTGTTTTAAATATATTTGCATAAGTTGTTATTTGTTCTGAAAGCTGGTGTTATTCCTTTTTTTATGTGTTTGGCTATTTTTGTTAATATTTTGCCCGTATATATAATCGAGCAGGAGGTACTGGGTTTTTCCTCTGGTGGTGGAAATACTAATTTCAGGGCTTTCTTGTGTAGTTTTTGATTTAACATTTTATTGTTTGTTCGTTGTGTCCATTGTTTACTGCTATTTGCTTAATGATATTTAATTATGTCTCAAAGTTGTATTTTGACATCAGAATTTCTGTTAATCTATGTAACATACTATGATAGGCTGCCAGTTTATGTTGTGTGGGATGGGATGATGAATTATGTATAGTCGTGTCAGTATGGGTAGGTTTATGAAATATGGTGAAGTCATGTTTGTTTTTAAGTCTGATAATTTTAAAATCTAAAAAAATTATGGATTGATTTTGTTCTGTTTCTATTGTGAATTCAATATGTCTATGAAGTAAATTAATATACGATAAAAATTGGTCAGGTTGCCTGTTAGTTACCGTGAAACATACTAGTACGTCGTCTACGTATCTCTACCAATATAAAACCTGTTTGAATATGGGATGTTTTGAAATCTTTGTCTCTAGATGATCCATAAAAATATCTTACAGCAATGGGCTTAGAGATTTACCCATTATAAGTCCTGCACTGTTATTTGTATATATTTGTTTATTAAATTCAAAGTAGTCCTAGTTCATGCAAACTTCAAGAAGATGTAAAATTTCAGATATAATGATTGGATTTTTACTATTTTGGTCTAAAAGGTTTTTTGCTAGAATAAAAGTTTCTGTAGGAAGAATATTAATAAAAAGATTTTTTACGTCAAATAAAATTAATCTAGAGTAGTTAGGTAATTGAAAATGTTGTATTTTGTTAACTAGTTCTATTGCATTTTTTATGGTAAATTTAGTTAAAATTTTAGTGTGTTCTAAAATAATCTCTAATAGTTTTTTTGAAAGTTTATATAACGAAGCTGTATAAATAGAAACTACAGATCTTATTGGGTGATCCGGTTTGTGTAGTTAAAATCCAACAGAACAGAAATACCTAAATATCATTGAATTTCATGCATTTCGTATTCCCTGACCATTTTTTTTTTGATATCTCCCTCTCCTTGGCCAATTTTGGCATTAAAATCTCCCATGACAATATTGCGCTCGTGATGCTTTGTAGATTCTAACACTTTTTCTAAATCATGATAGAATATTTTAATTTCTTAGTCTTTAATTTATCTAATATTTATCAGTAATTTCTAATAATAATGATTTTATTTTTTATTTAAAATCTGAGTGTAGTAGTTAGAGAAAATTATTAAGGAATTAAATTTTAATAAAAAATATAAATTTTTAATTTAAAACAGAATAGTGCAGTTTAATATTCAAGTCTTGTATTGTTTAGGTTTTGTCCGATGGAGATAGCGTGTCAAAATTTGACGCGATTACGTAACCGAAGATTTAAGATAGGGACCCCAATGACAAAAAAAATAAATTACCTTCCAATCTTCTTAGGATGTTTTATTTCAACCGGAAAGAATCTATAAATATTTTCTTAGTCACGAAATCTTTCGGTTTTAGAATTAACTAGTACAACCCCATGTTTTAAACATGAACTTATGGGATTTAGATACAGTGACGTACAAAATAAAAATCACAATGTATATACATACATACATAAACATTCAATAAACAAAAAAAAAATAATTCAACAGGTTATTTTTATAGACTTTGGCAATAATATCAAAAACGCAACAAGTCACAATGATTCCTCTCGTAGATAAATCCAATCCAATTTTATTTCAGCACCTCAGAGGTAAAGTGTACTAAGTCACAAAAGTGAATTATTAATAAAATGACGATTGAAATTGTTAGCTATCTTCAAAGCACTAGTGTTGCTAAGTAGTAAAATAAAATATTTTGTAATTCGATCAAATGTTTCTGCAGCGTTCATATTTTTAACACTAAACATAAAAACAAATTGAACCTACAAATGTTTTGGAAAAAGTGACTTGGTACATTTTACCTCGATTTTCTTTATTAAAAAATGTGACAATACTGAAGTAATAAAGGTGCTTTCAACTATTCCTCTGGCTTTTTTTTTGTTTTGGAGGTCGAATTGGTCAGTCAATTCCGAAAGTAGGTAAGAAAAACAATTGTATATATATATATATATATATATATATATATATATATATATATATATATATATATATATATACAGATTGAACGAAATAAATTCGGAACATAGGAATATAATGTATTTCGGCTCAATTCTGCTGTAGCTGGTTGGCCAACAAAAGATTGTCAAATAATTATATCATAAAAAATCCCATACTTCAGCGGACTGCTGGATTCTGAACTCATAAAAATTGAAAGCTACACATAAATCTACGATTTTATTATGCTGTCAAACCAGTTATAGTCCAGGAAATGTAGCATTTCACCTCGCAATTTTTTCGTGCGGCGTGGATTGACTTGAAATTTAACAGAAGGTAGATAATAGCCTAAGGATCAAAATCTATATCGAACCAAAGTGCGCCAAAGCCTAGGGGGTGGTTGCCACCCCATCTCCGGGGTGAAATTTTTTTTTTACGTTTTAACTACAGGTTTCGATTAGTAAAGTGATTCTAAACAAAAAATGTGCTATACATTTTTTTATAAAATGATATTTTTCAAGTTATTCGCGATTGAAAGTAACAACTTTTAGACGAAAAAATCCACGTTTTTTAATCGATTTTTTGCGAATAACTCGAAAATGGTGCATTTTGTCAAAAAAATTGTAGAGAACAAATTTGTAGCTTTTAAAAAGACAAATACAATTACAAATACAATATCAATGTTCAGCGGTTTTCTTCAAATGCCAAATTTGAAAGATTCAAAGTCAAATATCGGGAAAATGATGCATTTTTGGAAGAAAACTCACAAAACGTTTTTTAAAGAGCATAAATAGACCTATCATAAAAAAATAAGGTCAATACCTCATTTTTTACGAAAAAATCGAGGAAAACAACAACCTAACCACCCCCATAATTAAAATCGATCTTCACCCTTCTGCAATTCCCTTTGTAGATGTATTGTTAATACGTCCAAGAAGTTTGACCCATTTAAAATACTTAGTTTTAGAAAAAGTACAGCTTAAAGCAAGAAACGATTTACAATTTCATATTTTTTACCCTTCTTTTTTTAAATATGCCCGAAAATACTGAATATATGAAAAAAATAAAAATTACCAAATTGTAGCTTTTTTAATGACTAAAATTATCCTTTATTTAGATTTGTTGTACAATGAATATTTGGCGAGATATAGCCGTTTAAAGCATCGATTTACGATCAAGCACCATCTTTTTCGAGCGCTTTAAACTCACCCCATTTAAAAACCAAGGGTTCCAAAAAGATTTAATTCACAGATCCTTGTAGCTATTAAAAACATCTACAAATCGTTTTTGAAGAAACATCTATGGTTAAAAATTAAAGGAAATACGTTAAAAAAACCAGTTAATTTTTTTCCGGAAAATTCCATTAGTATAGTACAGTACATTTCTTCTTATTTTGAAATCCCATACAACAGAATAAAACATCTGCTCATATGTCTATGGCTTGGCAATGAAAATATCAGAGCAACAGATTGGGGATGGTTTTCCAAAGATGGTTTGTTATTACCCGTACGCATGAACAAACAACCTGCACCCGATAAATTTTTGAAAATTATTTTTTGCCAATGCAAAAAAGGATGCGGCGTTTCATATGGGTGCAGAAAAGTTGGTTTATACTGTAACTCTACTTGTTCTGGGTGCTCAGGTGAAGGGTGCAATAACAGTCCACCAATAATTGAGGAAGATGATGATGACATAGATCACATGAAGATGTAATTGATGACTAATAAAATTAATATTATAATTGTTTTACCTATAAATGTAAATATTTTCAACTATTTATGTAAATGTATAAGAATATATGGTGCCTTTTTATGTTGATAATTTTTTTTGTATTTAATTCTACTTTTTTCAATTTATATCTTATAAATTAGTTTATAAAAACTGCAATGTTGTAAAGGGTGATTTTCAAAAGTTGAAAAGTTGCAAAATTTTGGCAAAAAATTGTTTTCACCTATAGCACTCATAACAATTGATTTTTAAGGGTTGAAAATGTATGAATTTGTATTTTAAAGTATAAAAAACTCACTATTTAGCTAATCCAAACCAAATTTCACTCATCTTAGGATTTGTAATATTATTTTACAATTTTTGAAAATTAGGGGTAGTTTTCACCCCTAAGAACAATCAGGGTTCATCGGCATGACATAAACTATAAAGTAGAGGGTGAGTTGAGCTTAATTCCAAATTTTTATGCAAGTCGTTCCAAGGTGAAATAATTTTCTTCGCATTACTAATTTTTTTATATTAATCTCTAATGAGGGTCGCTTTTTAAGGGTTGAAATATGATGGAACTTTATTGAAAAGCACGAAACTATCATTATTTAATTAATTCAAACCAAATTTTACCCATATTCAGGTTTATTATGTTATTTTATAATTTTTGACAATTAGGGGTAGTTTTCACCCCTAGGAACAATCAGGGTTCGTCGACATGACATAAACTATAAAGCAGCGGGTGAATTGAGCTTAAATCCAAATTTTTATCCAAATCGATCCAAGGCGAAATCATTTTTTTAGAATTAGTAATTTTTACATTAATCTCTAACAAGAGTTGCTTTTTAAGGGTTGAAATATGATGGAACTCTATTCAAAAGTATAAAATAATCATTATTTAATTAATTCAAACCAAATCTTACCCATATTCAGGTTTAATATCTTATTTTATAATTTTTGACAATTAGGGGTAGTTTTCACCCCTAAAACCCTTCAGCGCACTTCGGTTCGATATAGATTTTGATCATTGGGCTATTACCTACGTTCTGCTAAAATTTCAACTTAATACATGCAGGACGAGGTTTTAACTTTTTTCGAGCTTCAATTCCTGAACTATACAAACCCGTCTTACGCAAACAACTTTGTTGTGAGACAGATAGTTGAACGATATTTTATACAATGTCTATACCCAGGTATGGATATATTTTTGTCCAAGTTTTATATTGGTCCACTATTTTAAATGCAGTTCAAACATACATGTATTAAATTGTATGTTCCGTTTTAATTTGGTTCAATCTGTATATATATATATATATATATATATATATATATATATATATATATATATATATATTATATATATATATATATTTATATATATATACACACATAATATATATATATATATATATATACGGCATAAAGTGAACTCCGCCCATGTTAAAATTCAGGTTTAAGTGAGCTCCGTGGTCAAGTGGACACCAATATACGGAGCTCACTTGACCATTCCATAATATTGGCTCTGTTGATTCGTTAAGATGTATAGTTTCATAATTCTTAATAAAATTTTGGAGCTCATAAGTACCCCTGTATCATAAATGTATTTCGCTTAGTTCACGTGTATATATTATAGGGGTCGTTCAGATCTTTGTCACTGTATATTGGAACCATCAGAATATCGGTTTAAGTAAGCTCTGATAGTTTGGCAACTATGCAATCAAGCCGTAGAGCTCCAGCGTTCTTGATATATACATTTTATATATTTTAAACGGTTTATACGGACTCCTGATTTTTTTATCATTCATACACATTGCAATATGTAATAGATATGTATACTACCAAATACCTGTTTTTGGTAGGTACATGCTGTTCTAAAAATAGCTTTATAAATACAAAAGGATTTCATTACCAAATTGGATGTGTTTTTCATATGCTGAAATTTCCTAATGTATTTTTTTAACATGAGTATGTCTTTGTACGATTTATTTAAGGATAGGATTTATAAGAATGTCTTTTATTTCATCCATTGTTTTACGATATCTTGTATACAGCTTCTTTATTATTTTATTTATGATTTTATCTGTGTACTACATATTATTATAATTCTGGATGGGTTATCTTAAAATAAATATTTAAGTGCTAAAAGTGATATTTTTATGTAAAAATGGGTAGTAGTGCACAAAAAAGGGAAGAATGCTTAATTTATCTAACAAGAATATACCACTTTACCGATATTACATACTTCTGAATGTTTTATCTTTTATTTAGGGGTAATGTAATTAATATAAGTGGAGTTAGTGTCAAATTTACAATAATCTTTATAAGCAATAGCTTACTGACTGTACTTTATATGTTCAATTCAATTAATTAAACCTTGTCACTTCAGAAAAGAGCGATTTGAATGGCAAAGTCAAATAAGAAGGTGTGATAAATCTTGTACTGCCTACATTCGCACAGGTTAACCGGTATTTACTAGCAAGAGTCCTCCTCGCAGATTTTACGAAGATAACTACCATAAGGAAATTCCTCTCGAGCGTTCAGATGGCGAGGAGCAGCTTATCTTTTTTTTATTTCTTGCAATGTGTATATGTGTTGATCTGGTCAGTGTTTTCTCGATTTTAGTCATAAATTGGTCTGGTATTCGTTGAGTGGATGTTGCGATTTTAGACTTTGTATCTTTTATTCTATAGATACTTATCTTCGGATATTAGGTGAATTGATAGCTAAGATATTGTAGAGCTTATGTATGAATGTGTGTGTCTTAATATCCGCTTAATTTGACTGACTAATTTATAGCTAAATCTACGTGTTAAGTATGTGTTGGTATCATCTATACTTACAAGGTATATTCGACAGCAGAAGCATAGAGTGCAAGCGTCTACGTTTTAAGGATGGAAGGATGCGCTTCTTAGCAATTTAGCTGACAAGTTTCCAGAGATTACTTTTCTGGTCCTCAGTTTACCTCTTAGTTTTAAACAAAGTTCTGTGAATGACAAAGTTTGATTCAAACTATCTTCAAGGTATATATAGCAAGTCCAGAGTTTAAAAATTTCATGATACTATTGGATGTTTAGATTTGTAAAAGCGTCTCTGTTAGGGACATTAAAGTTTTTTGTTGTGCAACAATATAGATCGTCTACCTAATAAAAGTTCTAGTATTTACTGGTATCTTCTTCTTAAAGTGCCTATCCGTTCCCGATGTTGGCGATCATCACGGCTATCTTTACTTTGTTCACTGCAGCGCGGAACGGTTCAGTGGTAGTCGTGTTATACCACTTTCGTAAATTTTGAAGCCAGGAAATGCGTCTTCTTCCCGGTCCTCTCTTACCATTTACCTTCCCTTGGAGAATTAGCTTAAGAAGGCCGTAACGTATTTACTGGTATGGGTTGTGTAAATATTATACAGTGTAGGTGCCATTACGCTACCCAAAGGAGACCGTTCTTCTGCGTTGTCCATCTGTTATTTTTACCATTATGTAATACGAAAAATCTTCTGTTGTGTAGGCATACGCGGATAATACAAGTGAGTTTATTACCTAAGGCAATGTCACATAGATTTTGGAAATGCCCTCTAATTTAAGGTGTCATAAGCGGCATTTAGATTGACAAATACCACTTCTCATACCTGATATCTTTCGTACCCGTCTTTGATGTGTTGGGCAAGATTTAGTATTTGTGACGTACGTGATCTTCCCTGTCTATTGCCACTTTAGTCTTTTAATTTGAGTTTTTCTTCTATTATCAGTAAAATTATATTAAGGATCACGTGCAGAAGTATTTTTTATAACTGACAGAATAAATAAATATATTGGCCGATAGCTTTTGTGGAGTTTTTGCCAGGTTTAAGTAAGGCAATAACTTTGTCTTTACTTTGCTTGTCTACAGACTTTGGATATCAGCAATTGTTGTATTTTTGATCCAAATTTTAGAGTTAGTTTTGTGCTCAGATCCTTAGTTAGGAGCCGTAATATTGTTTATTATATACATACATAGCAGATCCAAGCTCAACATCGCACCGTTGAAAGGTTCCCTCGGCTGACTGGTTTCCCCTCTCATTTTAAGTTTTTCTTTGCTTCTTTATCGACATTTTATTATGCGATTTTTAGCGATCAGCTCAATACCAAATACAATATATTTGGCCCTCAATATGTTTCTTCTTCTTCTTGCAGTAAGTCTTCTATCGGAGGTTGGCTACCATCACAGCAATCTTTACTTTGTAGGCTGCAGCTCAGAACAACTGTATTGAACTGCACCCATACCACTTTCTTCAATTTCGCAACCAGGAAATACTCCTACGTCTTATATTTCTCTTTTCCGAGATTTCTCCTTGGATTATGAGTCTAAGCAGAGGGTACTATTCTCCTCTCATTATGTGGCCCAGATATTCAAGTTTTTTCGATTATATGGTTTTTACGACTTCGTATTCCTTCCCCATCTTCAGCAGAACATCTTGATTTGTAACTCTTTCTGTCCATGGTATTTTCTACATTCTCCTGTAACACCACATCTCGAATGCCTCAATGTTTTTTATGTTTATCTTTTTCAGTGTCCAGGCTTCCACGCCGTACAGCAGATCGGAGAAAACATAGCACCTTAACATTATTGTTCTTAAGTTTATATTTATGTTCCGGCTGCATAGGAACTTTTTCATTTTGACAAACGATTGTCTCGCTATCTCTATTCGCCTCTTGATTTCTCTTGTCTGGTCATTAGTATTATTGAAGCAAACCCCTAAATATTTGTAGGACGTTACTCTTTCAACTGGCTGATTATTTATGGTTAAATTCACATTAGTGTATAGCTTATTTGTTACAATCATGAATTTAGTCTTTTTGATGTTCAGTTTTAGACCATACTAATTGGTATGAGTGTTTATGTTTTCCATCAAAAACTGTAAATTTGCTATGTTATCTGTTACTATTAGCGTGTCATCAGCGTATCGTATATTGTTAATTAACTCTCCGTTAATGTTCATACCAATGTTTTGCTCTAGGAGCGCTTCCTGATATATTGTTTCGCTATATATATTGAATAATAGTGGAGAAAGCACACAACCCTGACGCACACCTCGACGAATCTCAATTTCTTCGGTTAACTCATTATCAACTTTGATTTTTGTTGTTTGTCCCCAGTACAACCTGGATATGATGTTAATGTCGCGACTGTCGATGTTTTTGCTTCTTAGGATTTCATACAGCTTTTGGTGTCTGACTTTATCGAAGGCCTTCTCAAAATCTATGAAACCTACGTAGAGGTCTTGGTTTACTTCCAAACATCTTTGTATTAACACACTCATACCAAACAAAACTTCCCGTGTTCCCAGTCCACCTCTGAATCCAAACTGTGATGTCCTCTTCTAATTTATTAAATATTCTTTTGTGATTTATTTTTAAAAATACTTTTAGTGTGTGGCTCATCAATGCTATAGTTCTTTGGTCTGAACACTCTCTGGCGTTATTCGTCTTCGGGATTGTGACAAAAGTAGAGGAGAGCCATTTCTTTGGTATGATGCCTGTTCTCTAAATTGTGTTAAAGGGGTTCACTATTATTTCAAGTGCGTCGTCGTCTATAAGTTTTTAACAATTCTACAGGAATTTCATCTGGTCCTGCAGCTTTACCCCCTTTTGTGTTCCTTATAGCATATTCTATCTCGCTCTTTAGGATTTCAGGCCCTGTTGTGTCGTCTGTAGGTTCTGTCACTGTTATTTCTGGTCTTTCGTCTGCAAAAAGTTCTTCAATGTATTCTGTCCATCTTGCCAGTTTTTTATTTAAATCTGTAATTATTTTACCTTTTTGTCCTTTACGATGGATGCTTGTTTCACTTTTTTACCTGTTATTTCCTTGATCTTGTTATTCATGTTAAAGCTATCATACTTTCTATCATATTTATCTATTTCCTTGCAGTTGTCCAGAACCCAGTTCTCTTTGGCTTCTCTAATTTTTCTCTTAATATCACGGTTCACTTCTTTGTATTTTGTCTTGTTTATTTTATTTCTTCGCCTTTCCTCTATGAGATGCATAATTTCGTTTGTCATCCATTCCTTTTTCTTAATTTTGCTTGGAGGTAAGGAGCCTTCACCAGCTGTCATAAGGGTTTTTTCTATCTCCGTCCATTTATTCTCTACATTGCCTGTGTTCCTATTTTTTGCAGCGATGCTTCTAAGATTGTTGTTTACCTGTTCTCTTGTCCTTTCCAGTATAGTTGCGTTTTTCAGTTGCTTAACGTCTATCTTTTGTTTAGCTGCACTTTTCTTTATTTTCTTGAATCTTATATTTACTACCGCCACCACCGGATTGTGATTCGATTCTATATCAGTGCCTGGATAGGTTTTTGTAGACGTGATGGAGTTTTTAAACCGGCTTCTGATTATTATATAATCGATATGATTCCTGACGATGTTGTCTGCATTATCCCTTGGTGATGTCCACGTGTACAATCTACGGTTTGGTAATCTGAACATTGTGTTCAATACTACAAATTCTTTTTCTTGGTAAAATTGTACGAGACGTTTACTTTTCGTTGTCCAAGTCCAAATTCACCAGTGCATCCATTAGTTTTCACTTTACTAACTTTAGCGTTGAAGTCGCCCATGATTACAGTGACCTCTTCTCTTTTGGTCGATTCCAGAATGTATTCAAGTTGTTTGTAGAATTCTTCTATTTCCTCATCCTCTTTCTCATATGTTTTCTGCACTAGAAATACGTCACATTTATGTTAAGCGCATATGTCTGATAAAGTTAAGTAAAGTAAAGTGTCTTTATCTCTAGATATTCCCTTAATATACATAATTATGATAGTTAGCCTAAAAAGGACCGATTTTGCCGATCTTAAAATCCTATAAAAATGGTAAATCTTTTACCTTTTTATTAAAAATTTAAATTTTACATACTGAAAGCTACCTTTATGAAAAGTAGAATCTATGGAAATTAGCAAATTAAAAAATAAAGACATAATTCTGAATGGCCAACTTGAGAAAAAACAGTTATCCCCTCCTCAACTTATTCAGTTACAAACTATAATATTATGTAAACGCATACCTCTTTTATTGTTAGATAAAATGAATTTTCATCAAGTAACGTTTGAATCCATCACTTACTAAAAGAGTAGAAAGAGACATGCTTATGCTTTAGAGTACGTCTACTTTAGCACACTCACTATCTCATCGATAGGCCTTTTCCTCATCAATAATGTTCTTCGCTCGTTATAGTTCTATTCTCATAAGATATTCAGATTTCTCTACATGCTCTACATTTGGTTTTATCTCCTATAAATTTACAATTATGACAAAATTTTTATAATATTTTATGCATTGATATTAAACTGGAGTAGAGTACTTAGTAGATAATATTTATTTATTTTGAGTATACTTATTTTACAACATAGTAAAAGAATAAATATTTGTGTTCTCAGTGTTTTCTAAGTCTGCCAAGCATAAACAGGCGGCCCTATTAGATTACACAATTATTAAGAATGTCCAATCTCTGAATTGAAGATTTTATTTCAAAATATGACTGTACTTTATACAAATATTATTCTTTTCTGAGATACCGGTATAAATATGAAATTTGAATTACGCAATGATTTTTTAAAATTATTTTCTTGTGACGTTATGTCACTGTTGGAGAATAATGCTGGGAATAAGGTTCAATAGGTTTTTATATTTTATTTGACGTTTTAATATTTAAATCTGAGTTCATTTTTCGAAAAACTATAAACTTATAACAACAAATTGCTATATACCAGTACGAGGCAATATTCTTATGCTGTGGCAAAATCATCATATTTGAGTTACATTGCCGTTTTTCCTGCCGTATCATATTTTAACATAGTTTTCTAATTTATTTTATAGACAGGAGGTAATGGATATCCACAATTCGTCTAATAATATTATGTTTTAAAAACAGCTGTGCTTTTATGCTGATTCGTTGACCTTTCGTAAAGCAACCTGAGTTATGAATAACTACTTTTTTGTATTTTTGGGAGGCAAACTTCTACCAGACAATTTTTAATATGTGAATATTAGGGATGTATATAATATTTTTGTGTATATAATGTGTTTATTGATTTTACTTTCATTTGGTTTGTTTATTCATATTTTCTTATCTTTAGAAAACAGATGTGTTATTGTAAATCATCTGACCATTTTGTAGCAAATTGTTCATCCTGTAGAAATCCAAATCAAAACGTTACAACAACAGTGCCAACTACTACTATAAATACAGTAGTTAATACTCTTCCACATGACGTCACGATCACATCAGCATCTTCAGCGAATTCATTTTCCTTACAATCCTCGACTATACCTTCTTCATTAATTATACCAATATGAACTGAATCTCAAATATCATCCTCAACATCATTTCCAAGTTCTCAAACTACATGCACAGATACAAATATAACAACTACCGAGTTATCAACAACACCTAATCTTTCACAACCTCATATATCAAGTCCAATCTATTCCTCAAGACTTGCATACCCTATCAATAGGATATTAATAGATACCACTAATACACTTAAAATAACTAATACACCTAGTAAAAAAGTAAACACGTAGCCTTGATGAAATGTTAACCCCACATTTACAAGAACCTAAAGAAAATTTTACAAAAACCAATACAAAAACCTTAAAAATCCAAAACTATTGACAATTCTGAGACTTGCTAACAGCATGTAACCCGTAAAAGATTTTATTACTAATAAACTTGTAACACCGATATTAAATTTTGAACAACTATCTCCCAAAATTCTATTTTTATAGATTCCCAAATCTATTTTTATACAATTTTCCTATAGAATATAAAAAAGAAATAAAATTCCTAGGGATGCAACTGTACTCAAAATTAAGTTAGAAAAGTCATATACACTCGCTAAGCCTATCGTGCCAAGCTGGACTAAACATTATGAAATCTGTATCACATAAAAATTGGGGAGCAGATTTTCCAACTCTAATAAATATATGTAGAGCTTTAATTAGATCAAAACTGGACTACGGATGTGTTGTGTATAACACACCAAATCAAACATTGCTTAAAACTTTGGATACTCTTCCGAGTTCAGCCGTTAGACTTGCTCTAGGAGCATATTGCACCAGTCCTGTGGACAGTCTACTCTGTGAAGCTGGAGAACCACCCTTAATCCTAGGAAGTAAATATTTAAGTCTATCGTATGTCTCGAATATAAAATCTAACCCAAAAAATCCAGCTCTTCATCATGCTGTTGCTAACAGGTTCTAGGAGGTCTATCAAAAAAGAAATAGGGGTCCTGTACCTTTCTATGAACGAGCCAATAGATACTTATTCGATTTTAATATTGAACTACCTCCCATTTATCCTACCTGTGTAATAAATTTATGTTTTCCTTGGGTTGTTCCCTCTCCGCTTTGTAACCTTTAAACTTACAGCATATTATACCATATATGTATATATATACATAAAATTCGTGTAAAGTTAGTGTATATAAAATTACCATTTTATATACACGAACGCATCAAGGCCATAAATCGAGTAGGAGCATGCTTTGTAATATTACATGAACATTTCTCAGATTTATCCCTCTCATCCAACATTATGTACAGCAGATTAAGTTAGCAAACAAAATTATATACATGATGACGGTATAAAAGTCGGAGATGCCACACTGGACAGAGTAGAGAAACTCGTGTATCTCGGCAGTAATATCAATGAGAGCTGGGATCCAACCGCAGAAATTAAAAGCCGAATAGAACAAGCCCGAGCTGCCTTTGTAAAAATGAGAAACGTACTTTGCAGTCATGATCTTAGCATTGACCTTAGAGTTCGTATGATATCTTGCTACATCTTTCCTGTCCTGCTGTATGGAGTAGAAGCGTGGACCCTAACTGAGGCTATGCTTAAACGCTTGACAGCCTTTGAGATGTGGGTATACAGACGACTACTAAAAATAAGCTGGGTCGACAGAGTTAGAAATGAGGAGGTCCTTAGACGGCTGAACCAAACAACACAACTGGTCAATATAATAAAGAAACGCAAGCTGGAATACTTCGGTCATATTATGAGACACCCTGAAAAATATGATCTTTTACATCTGATCATTCAGGGAAAGATCCAAGGTAATCGTGGTCCTGGTAGAAGAAGAACATCATGGCTGAAAAATCTAAGGCAATGGTATGGAAAATCAACTACATCGTTATTTAGAGCTGCTATCAATAAAGTCACGATAGCGAATATGGTAGCCAACATGATATCCAACGATCGATAACGGTCATGGAACTAGAAGAAGAAGAAGAAGATTAAGTTAATGTTGTACCATATATACCAAAACAATTTGACAGTAGTTCCTCTGGGTACCGTCACACGCTGGAATAGATAGTAACATAAAGGCAGATAGTCCAGCTAGTTCCGCACTAACCAATTCAGTCGCATCAGTCGAAAATCTAACGGTGCATTTAGATTTAAAACCTTATTTAAAAGTAAAATTGCACAATGTTTGGCAAAACCAATGGAATAGAAGCACAACTAAATTGACAGAAACAAAATCTTCCTTTCTTCCATGGAACTTCTAGCTTTGAAAGCAACAACATTAAGTCCTTATAACACGTCTCAGATTATAACACACTTCTACAATACATAAATACTTGTTGAAGAGAAAAGAGGAACCAGTGCGTTTTGTCTGTGAATGTAAAGTGACAGTGAAGAACATTTTGATTGACTGTCCAATCTACTTAGTTGAAAGATTATATTACCACATTCCAAAAACATTACAAGAACTTCTAGGAGAATCTAAATATGTAGCTGACTTGATAGAATTCTTGAAATCAATAACTTTTTTAATAAAATTTAATACAATACATTAATAATTTAAATATATATTGTATACATTATTATGTAATTGATATTTGGTTTATGCCTTAAGTCTTTATCACTTTTTGTATTTTTCTTATGCTAATAACCCTAAGTGGTTGAAGCAAAATAAATAAAAAATAATACGACAATTTTTAACCTCATTATCATATCACTACAAATCCGTATCGAATAAGAACACATACTAAATTAAGAAAGCTCTTATAACGATATTGTCCAGGAAAAAAATCGCTTAAGGTAGATCGGACACATGCATAGACGCCAAGATGTTAAACTTGTAAAACTGTATGGAAGGAAGTTAGCACAGAAGAATGAAACTTAAACATCTCAATATACAATGGAGAGACAACATACAATCAAATTTTAAAAAATAAACATTTTATTTGATTGCAGATCCGTGGGAAGATCGGTCAACTTGGAGAAAAATAGTAGTTAGCGAAGACCCACCCAGTGTTGTAGCGCTACGTAATGATGATGATAAAGAGAAAGGAGAAACAGTGACAAAAATCAACAAAAATGGACTAATGGAGCAAAGCTGCTTCAAAATCTTTGACTGTAGAGGATTAAAATAAAAGTATAAGAAATGCAATGGCTGATTGATGGATTCGAGATACTTGAGGCTTGAGAAGAGCACTCTGCCGAAACAGCTGTAGTGATAAGATAGAATTAATTTTGTCGAAGTTTTAAAAATAAAGTTTTCAGTGTTTTATTGTTAAATAAAATGGCGTTTACGTACGACATTATATACGCTATAATAACTAGACAACTTATATAACACCGACATATAAGGAGAAAATTTACTGAAACAATAAACTACTCAATATTTGTTATGAGTGGAAACGATATAAATAAACAAAATGCAGATAAAGAAACAGAAGACAACAAAGAACGTTTTAAATTGATTAATGTATTCAATTTTTAACAATGTATATTTAAAGGTCATTGTCAGAGCCAATGTGCTAAATGTATGTAAAATAAAACTGTTTAAGGTAGATATGTTACTAATACATCTAAAACTAAAAACAATCGATGTTTATATGAAAGATGAAACCGTATGACACACTACCGTGCAATGTCCAGGATCCGGTATCGTAATAAGAAGTAAAATTTCACTTCCAGGCCATTGAAATGTGTTAAATTTTACTTTAGATATTCTTTTTATGAATATAATAAGTAAACAATATATAGTAAGCTTCATCTTCTTATTGTGCCGTATTCTAATAAAGGTTAGTGATTACTTCTTTAAACACTTCACATAAATTATTATTGTATAAATTTAACTACTCTATGAAACAAATATTGCACGTCATAAACTACAGTAATTGAAAAACTATAAAGATCTGTTTTCAGAGTTCTCTTTAATCTTATGTAGTTTATTGTAATCCTACCGAAAGGCTTCTACTTTCTTCAACTATTACAAGATAACTCTACTCGATATTCGTACATTTAGAGACTAAATGTTTAAGTGCCCATGCATTTAAAAAAAAAATAATATATTAAATGGAAACTAACCTTTTTCAAGTTTATTATAGTTACTTTTTTAAGTTTGAAAATAATTGTAATTAATAAAGTAATTGAAAATAATAAGCTCCAAAATGTACCGGCTATAAAATTTTAAAATCTACTACTAATACTAATATTGGCAACATCGCAGGAGTTTAGAAGTGTACGCGAAAAGTTATATACGGGCCCCAAAAATGTTTTATCCTATTACAGAGTCCACTTGATCCGACGTGTTGGTCGGAGTCTACATAAAGCGCTACTTAGATAATAATATACACGGCGTATATTCTCCTGGAGTTCGTATAATACCCTTTTATTACGGAGCCTACATTAACCGCTAGAAGTATATATATATATATATATATATATATATATATATATATATATAATATATATATATATATATATACATATATATATACAAAGCATATACATTATATTCCAAAACACATATTCACTGTATGATTATATTCCTTTGACTTAACCACTTAAGGTTTGCTTTGTTGAATTGTCATATTTTTCGAGATTTTATCTGCCATCTTACAATTCTCCCGTAAAAATCCTTGCGTGCGTTTTTAACTTTACGTGTGATCACGTCAAATTGTGGATTGGAAATTGTCCGTGCTTTGAATAGAATGCCACATTACATTGAGTGTTGATTCCTGATATGCCGTAATTTTTACAAAAGGTTCTGAGCTTTGTGATACGCCGGCACTAAATACAGATAGACGTGATTGTTGGAGCATTGAATGCTATGGGAAAATATGTATACGGCGAAAGAAAGGACAGATTTATCTCTGAATATATTAGGTTTTTATGTGTGTTATATTCTTAAATAAAATTCAGACTGTAAATACTCTAAATAAATTTATGATTGATGAGTTTAACACGTGACTATGTACAGTGTGTTCATAAAGTGTGGAAACTGTCTATTATCTATTATCTAATGACTTAATTATTTTCGGAGTTAAAGCTGTGATAGGTCGATTTTCATTATTGTTTTTTAACCATATTGGAAAAAAACAACTTTTATCCCCACTATATTTGCCCATATATTTATAAGCCCATATTTGTCTGAGTACAACCGTACTAAACTCATCACATTTAAACTTCAGTATACAGAGTGTAAAGGAAACCAGTGCTCGTATTTCTTAAAATTTAATTCAAAATTTTTTTACACAGAAAATTATTAAAGAAGTCATTTCATATTAAAGAAAAAGAAATAACATGATTACAACAAATGCTCGAATGGAGTGGCCATTGTTGTATGATACAGAAGGTAGATTGTTTATCTATTAAACCATTATTCCATTCGAATGATAATGGATTTGTAATGGGCTGTACTGCCTGTTCAGAGGCTTAAAATGTCTAAGACCCACACTGGGAGTTCAAAAAATCATCAAAATTAAAGACGCCAACAATAAGGTAGAGAAGGACAAATATAAAATAACAAATATTGTCGAAGACTTCTACACATCCTTGCAAAGCTCGCAAGGCCAGCCTAATGAAACAACAAAGGAGAACGTCTAAAGAAAAAGAAAAAACGTGGGATCAGAAGTACTACCAAATATAAAGAGAAACGAAATAGAAAGAGCTTTAAAAGAACTAAAAAATAATAAAGCTCCAGGACACGACGGTATAATTGTCGAGCTCTTGAAAACAAGCAAGACATTAACAATCCCTGTACTAACCGGTTAACCTACAAAATGGTTAATTACCAACCGGTTGAACAGGCTGGCTTCCGCAAAGGATATAGTACATCAGACCATTTGCTGACAATAAGAACATTGATAGAGAAGGCAAATGAATACCAACTACCCGTATTTCTTGCCTTCGTCGACTATGAAAAGGCGTTTGATAGTATCGAGATGTGGGCCATAGAACAAGCTATTAATAATTGTAGAATAGATTCGAAATATAGGCAACTAATACATAATATATATGAAAATACAACTATGATAGTACAACTAGACGAAAATACAAATCCCATCCCCATTAAGAGAGGAGTGAGACAAGGAATATATCCAGCAATATATCTACCTAGGCCAAATCCTGAGACTTGACAAAGAGAACCAAAGTGTGGAAATTGCCAGCACATTCTATAAAATTTTTTTTGTCTCATCGAGACGCCAAAAATGTTATAAGGTAGCTTGACAATTGCTCTGCTCAAAATAAAAACTGGGTTTTGTTTACTTTCTTTACGTTTATTGTAAACTCTGAGGATATTGCACTCGAAAAATTAAGTATTAAGTATTTTGAGCCTGGCCATACCTTCATGCCTGCGGACTCATTCTACCACCAAGCGGAACGGTCCATGAAGCAAATGGGTAAAATATAAGATTTTAAAGACTTTTAGCTAGAATTTTTAAAGAATTAGCTGACTTTTTTGACGGTACTTCTGCGTATAAACTGAATAAAATTAATCTCAGGTGATACCTAAATCAAATGGTTCAAGTAAATTGTTCTAAAGGTAAATATACTTTTTCGTACAAAACCAGCTTCATCTCAGAGACAGAAAGTGAAGTAAACATTCTAAATGCAAAGATTTGAACACTAACAATTAACGGTATTTTTCTATAATAGAAAGGAATATATTTTCGTTAAATTAATTCATTTTCCGCTAAGCAGTGTGTAGATAGGCTGGACTAGTATATTTTGGAGTCCCTTGTCAAAGGCTAAGATATTTTTGATACCTTTAGTATTTATTTTTCTAATCTAATTTGGATCAAATCAAAGTCCAAATATAAATCCTAAGTTAGTCCAATATTATTCTCAAGTTAGCTTCAAACATAGTTCCAAGTTAATCCAAATATAAGTTTCCCTGAGCTAAGTATGTAGCCCCCAGTATTCAAGAGTTGATTACACAGAAGGTCAACGTTCAACCCATCTATTGGCTCATTTTTGAAATAGGAATAAAGATCGATTGCAACAAATCTTGTTGCATTTATGGAACCATACCGAATTTATACATTGTTAACAAATCGTTCACTAATTTAAATAGCTGTGTATGTACCTCATTTAGACCACTACCTTTATCTGTTTTACTATTTTTAATTACTTTGCTGACTTCTGAAGCATATAATTTCTTCGAAATGTTTCTTTCTGCTGAAAAATCTACGAATTTTCGACGCAAATAGTTCTTCTAGGTATTTATTTCAGTGCTTACAAGCTTAACTGACCATCTGACCACAAACTAGCTACCAAAAGCCTGCCGCAGATGGGGACCATAATATTTGCCTTCGCCATGACTGATCTTTCTTCTTCTTCTTCTTTCTCTTTATAAGCAATTCTGCTTGGTTATTGGCGGATTAATACGTCTATGGAAGGTTGCCATTTCACTTTTTATGTGGTCCTCCGATACTTCTTCTGCCGATTTGTGACTTATCTCTTGCTATTTTGACGACACAGGTCTCCCGTTTTCTGCTTGTGTGGTTGTTACATTCTTTTTTTTCTATTTTGTGTTCATTCATTTATACACTGTATGTTACATCTTCTTCTAATGTCTTCACTTCTATTTGTGTTATGTACCTCTTGTAATTATGGTATGACTCTTGAGTTTTGGTTGACATGTATTTCAGATAAGCTTTTTTTTTCCTCGCATTTTTCCTTCACTTCTGTACAAAACCACGGAGTTCTTCGCCTTGGGAATGATATATTTTTATTTATGGAGCTCGTTATAAGGAGAAAAGGTGCTGTAGTTTCTCCTTGCTTTCTGCATCGTTGTGCAAACGCTGGTTTTATAGTTATCACTAGACTTCGGCAAATATGCAAATAAAAATGTAGAAAATATGCGCATAAATATGCACGTGTTTACCCCAAAATATGCAAATATTTTACAAAATATGCATACAAATAAATAAAAAAATCGTAAAATAGTAACAATTTTATTTAAAAAAAAAAGTGTACATAACTAAATATTTCCTACTATTCATTAAGATTTACATTTATTTTAAGTAACTACGTCATTTTTAAGTATGAATAAACTTATTTAGAATTATGGTAACAATAAATGACCAAGTGGTGTTCAAAATTTTCTAACAAAAACTTGTGGCTTCTGTCTGAGTACATATATTTATATATGGAAAAACTTCGTTCAACATCAACTGATGTAACGGGAGCATTTTTCAAACTAACCAAAACATTTGGTTCTAAATTAATTGTTTCCGAAATATTTCCAGCTAGAACACTGACTACTTAAGAAAAAATATGGTAGCCTTTATTTTTGTCCATAGTAGCTTCAAATTTTTAAAAAATATCTTTTCCAATATTACCTCTAACGTTTCGACAACATGACGCAAATTCTTTTATTAATTCTGTACTTTCGAACAATGACAGTTTTGGTGATTCTAACTGAGTAATTGTTTTTTGAACAAAACTAAAATTTGATTTTATAAATGAAAGTTCTTGTTGAAGCAACTTACTCTGAAAAGTTTGTTTAGAATCCAAAAGAGATTGGGAACTTTCATCTGTTAACGTATCAATTATGTTCTTTATTTTAACAAAATGATCTGCATAAAAATTAGCTGCTTCTAACCATGTTCCCCATCGCGTTAAAATAGGTTGTGGTGGAAGAGGAATGTTAGGTAGCATTTCTTTATAAAGTTGAATTCTTATAGGAGATTTAAGAAATACTTTTTTGACACTGGATATCATGGTATTTACAAGAGGAAACTTTTTTCGTATTTCCTCTGCAACTCTGTTTAATCCATGCGCTACACAAGTAACATGTATTAAATCTGGGAAAAATATTTTTAAATTTTGTCCTGCTTTCACCATATAAGGAGCACCATCCGATAAAATAAGCAGTAATTTATTAGAAGGCATAGTTGTCGGAAGAAAAAAAGTTGCTAATGTTTCTTGTATAAAACGCGAAATTGTTAAAGCATTTGTTTTCTCAAGTTGCTGGCATGAAATAAGATGATATTTTGGTAAGGTATCTTCTTTAAGAACACCAATCAATAAATGAGCAATATACTTTCCTGAGGAATCAGTGGTTTCGTCTACAGATATGTAAAAATAATTATCTGCAATTTCTTCCTTAATATTAATTAACACCGACGAGTATAGCCCGGTCACATTATTTCTTCTTAGAGACCGATCACTTGGAACATTAAGTTTGCAATATTTTTTTAGAAACGAACTAAAATTTACATTTGCTAATTTTGAAAGCGGTATGTTTGCAGACACTAATGCGCGACACAAGTCTTCATTAAAAGTTTCTTGCTCATCTAATTTTTTTGAAGTAGAATGGAAACATTTAGCCATTGAAGTTTGATGTTTTCCTCCTATTTTTCCTTTTTTTGCAATGTGTGAAGCAGTTCTCACATGTTGGTCTATCTGAAATTTCTTCTCACATGCTATCTATAAATAAAAATAAAAACCTTTATTTTAACCCAACCTTTAAAATATAAAAATATACAAGGTGTTTTTGGTTAATCAAATAACTGGTTTGGAAAAAAAAACACTCGCTAAGTGTTTTAAATGCAGTATTAATCCACAAATTAGTTTTTGTTACTAACCATTAGTACATCATATAACTTATTTTAAAATTCAACAAAAGTTTTTTTTTGTTAATTTAATTACAATAAAAATAATTGTGTTTTAGAATAGCTGACTTCACAAAAAAAAGGTAAAGGTGAAAAATTTTTCTAAAGACACACCATTGTATTGTACCATGGACAATTTTTTCTCACTAAAGGAAGCTATTTTTCATTTAAAAACCACCTACGAGTACTAAATTTCAAGTAAATACGTTTATTGGTTTTAGAGTTATTGTTGTTATTAACTAAAAGAATTTAATTTTTTTTAATTTTAACATCCTGTATCTCGGAAAGTAAATAAGTTTGACCCCTCATTAACTGTATCGTTTTGTTCAATTTTTCGAGAAGTATCTACAGTCAAACGTTGTAAGTGTCATTTGGAAACACCCTGTATGTATGAAATATTAGATATTTAATAGAAAATATTAGATACTTACAATTTTGCCACAGACTGAACAGTAGATTTTTCCCATATCCATAGACAGCTCTTTATAAGGTTTAATCCAAGTTGAAGCACTGGTTGTTTTAGGCATTATAAAATCACAATCTTCCTTTTGTTACGCACAACGAGTGTTTACGCTTTGAATATCAAAACAAAAATGATTTACAAATCTGAGCATCAAATTAGAAATGTTTAGTTACCTAATTCAATAAACTGGAGATTTTGGAAAATCCCTAAATTAGGAACAAAACTATTAGCCGTTTACCTGCTGTTAAGATACAATAAATTGTAGATAGATTTGGGGATTAGATCATAAAATGCTAATGAGCGAACCCTTTAGCGATTATCCAATAACTGAATGCCTCACTGACCGAGACTTTCTAAGAATGTTGAGGGCTACTTAAATTGATCTTCTTTGAAATTGTAAATGTTTTGTACCTGTAGAGATTACGTACTTAGATCATTTCTTGATTAAAATGACTACAAAATTTATACAAGAATTGAAATAAATTGGTATGGTTAAAAATTTTCAAATACAGTATAAAAATCTGAACTTTTATGCACTTTATGCAAACTTTTATACAAATGTGCCAAAATATGAAATATTTGCATAAAATATGCACAATATGCAAAATATGCAATATGCATATTTGCCGAAGTCTAGTTATCACTATTGCGTCCGTTGTTGTATGTTTTAGAAACAAAATTTTCATTTCTCGATTTTTGGTTTTGACTAGCTTTTCACCCGATGAACAAATCTAGCAAAAAACCAAATACAAATTTGTATATAAAGTATACGAAAATAAATATTTTGTCCTACCCTGAGGGTCAGATTGTTCCATAAGATTTATTAAAGAGTGTAGGTTTCTTTTATGAACACTAGAATTTTACCTTCTTACTAAAAAACTATACGAAAAAAGCGATAACCTATTCTTACCAAGCAAAGTGATTAAAATTAATTCAAAAACTCTTTCTTATCTTCACAAAATTTCCATAAAATCGTTTTAATAGCCCATTTTTGGCAGTTCAGTAGATACTTAAGCATCGTTTCAAATATATCTCGAGCTTAAGAAACATTAAAAGTGCACATAATTCATTTTTAATTATATATGGGCGTTACAAAAGGCTTGCATGCCCGCTAACAGAATGCATCTAAGGCCGAAGAGAGGGACAATGCGGGGTCTTGAATTAAGGATTAGTCTCAGGTCTCTGCTACCTGTCTTACCCGCACACCTGTTTGAATATGGTCCACGTTTATTTATTTTGGTACACAGAAAGATTTTAAGGCTCTTTAGTTCAGAGGCATTTCACATTTTAAGTATAAACAAGAAAAATATCTGAAGATATGAAATATATATCTGCAGGTAACAAAAATATTACTTCAAAAAATCAAAAGCTGTGCTATAATTTTGTAGCATATGCTTCTCACAAAAATAATCATAAAGCTTCAAACATGCTCAAATGGGCGATTAAAATCTTAGATCCATGGTCAAAAAGACAGGACTAAAATTGTCCACTTTTAAATATAGATTTTGTGCATTCCATTCCTTCCAATTCTAGAAAATGATCAATTAAATTATTTTTAAGATGACTTTTGATTCAAAGCTTACTGGGAATGATTACATCTTGTGACAAAGTGAATTATGATCAGCTGCACTTTGACTCTAATTGGAACAAAGAAAAATGAGCGAGGCATCAATTATGACGTATTAAGATGTAAAGATGGTGCTAAGTCTAACAGCTCGGTTTAAAAAAAAAACCAATAAAATTATGCATGAGAGTGACGACTAGACATTCAAGGATCTTCTTCTTAGAGTGCCATATCCCTACGGAACGTCGGCGACTACCATGCTTATAATATTGTTATACTCATCTCGGTCTTGCGCTACGTGTAGCAGTTGGTCCGCTGTCAAACCTGTCCACTGTCCGCAAATTCCTCAACCAAAGAGAGTTTCTTCCGTCCTATCCATTTCTTTCCTTCGATTTTACCGTTGAGAATTAGCCGAAGGAACTCATATCTTGATCCTCTGATTATATGTCCAAGATATTCTAGTTTACGCCTCTTAATAATATTTAAGAGAGTTCGTTGATGTCCCATTCTTCGAAGAACTTCTTCGTTTCTGGTTCTGCTAGTCCATGGAATTTTTAGTATCCTACGATACAACCACATCTCAAACGCCTAGATTTTATTCATGATATCGGCGTTTAAAGTCCAAGTTTCACATCCATACAAAAGTACAGACCATACGTAACATCTTGTAAACTTTTCAAGGATTTCCAAATTTAATGAGTTATTGGATAATAGAGGCTTGAATTTTTGAAATGAGTTTCTTGCCTGTTCAATTCTACATCTAATTTCGAAGGATGGATCTATATTCTGGCTATCCAACATCCAAGGTATTTGAATCTCTGAACTTTCTGCAGTGGTTGCTGGTTTAATATCAGTTGGATTGCGCCGATATCCACTTTACTGGTCACCATGTATTTAGTTTTATCGATATTTATCGACAGTCCCCAATTTGTGCATTCCATGTCAACTCTATTGATTAGCTCCTGCAGATCGTCGATGTTTTCAGCTAGAATCACAATATCGTCGGCGTACCTTATATTCAAGGATAGAGTCGGCCAATTTGCATGCACGTAAAATACAGTGGAATATCAAGCAGAAACTCAAATAAAAACAAAGAATGTAGATATAGAAGATCTACTAGAAGTAAAGATTTGAGCGCCATAGTAGTGTACAGAATATACGTCACCAAGTTTTGACCTATATAAATATAAGCACTCACATTTTTGAAAAATAAATAAGGATGCGAAGTAAAGTAATATTGGATGTACAACACCATTTAATTATTACCTACTTGGCAAAACACAATTTACAATATTACAATAAATAAATACCCCAATTTATAAATTCTCTCCACCTTTTCAAACTTGTATAAAAAATTTCTCGTTTAATATTTTTAGCTAGAATGTAATTCATCATCATCATCAGTAGCTCGATAACCTTTTCTGGTCCTGGCTTCATCATCATCATGGCTTATTCACTCCTGGCGGAGTGTTTGCCGCCCTTTTGGGCTCTCTGATTCATTTATTTCGGAGAATCAGTCCGCTGTTGTTTTTTTTATTATTATAGCAGCGTGTGTGACTTTTCCCTGTCTACAATTTTCCTCCATTCTTTCCGGTCCTTACAGCGCTCCTTCCAATTGTAGATTCTCAGCTTCTTTATGTCTCCTAAGACTTGATCTCTCCATGTTGTTTTGGGTCTCCCCTTTGGTCTCTTTGTTGTTGGTCTACATCCAGTTATTTGCTTTAGCGTAGAGTCTGGGTTAGCTCTTTTTGTCTGCCCCGGCCACCTGAGCCTTTGCGTCTTCACGAACTTGATTATGTCTTCACCCTCGATGACTTCTTTAATTTTTCATTGGTTAATCTTCTAAATTCGCCTACACTTATCCTCACCGGTCCCATTATTCATCGAATTATCTTTCTCTCTAAGATTTTCAACCTCATTTCATCTTTTTGTGTTAGGCACATCGTCTCTGCACCATAGGTGATCACTGGCCTGATTGCAGTCTTGTAAATTTTTAATTTGGTTTTCTTACTAATGTACTTTTCTTTCAGGAATTTTTGGTGGTTCCAGTAGGTTTTATTACCCAGTAGGATGCGTTCATTTATTTCATTCGTTCTATCATTTCTGTCATTCACCATCACTCCCAGGTATTTGAAACGGTGTACTCTTTCAAATGTATACACACCAAGCTTAATTTCTTTCTCTATGTTCGTATTCTCTCTTGAACACTTGAGGTATTTCGTTTTGCTTTGATTTATTACTAGCCCTCTCTTCTTTGCTTCTTTACTAGTATTAATATTATGTTCTGCATGGTTTTTTAAATCTCTAGTAACCAGTGCAATATCATCTGCATACGCTATCAGTTGGGCTGAAGATTCGATAATCGTTCCCATAATTTTGGCTGCTCTTACTGCCCCCTCTATGGCAATGTTCTATGGGGTTCTATGGGTCCTGGCTTATTCTAGGATTTTCCGCCATTCTGTTCTGTTCCTTGCTTTGTTTTTCTAGTTGGTAATCTTAAGTGTTTTCAGATCTTGTTCCACTTGTTCCATGTATTGTACCTAACCTAACCTAATAGTGTTTGCCTCATTACATGTTTTGGTATTTCAGTCTCCAACATCCGTTCAACATGGCCCATCCAGCTCAGACGTGATGTCTAGAGTCAATAATAACGTGATCGGTCATGTTTACTGTAACCCCATCTTTAGATCTCCACGTTCCTTTATGAATGTTTTTTTCGCTGGAAGCATGTGTTGGCAATGACCATGTTAAAGGAATTTACTAGATTTATTAGTCTGATGCCATTGTCATTGGATACTTCATAAAGGCTGTGCTTACATATAGTTGGTAGATTATATATTTGTTCTTTTCCTATTTTTGCGTTGAGATCACCATATATAATTTTGATGTCATTCTTTGGGCATGAATGGTATGCAGCTTCTAGTTCTTTATAGAATTTTTAAGGACATTAAAGCAAGAACGCATAAATAAGTTACAGTCCTTTGAAATGTGGTGGTACAGTAGGATGCTTAGAATAGCATGGACAAAGAAGAAAACTAACACGGAAGTATTGCGAGAAAAGGGCAAATAATGCGAAATAATAAACACAATAAAAATAAGAAAGTTGCAATATCTGGGACACGTAATGAGGGGACAGCGATATGAATTGCTAAGGCTGATAATACAGGGAAAGATAAAAGGAGGAAGGAGTATAGAAAGAAGGAGAGTGTCATGGTTGAAGAATTTAAAGGACTGGTTTAAATGCAGTTCTATAGAACTCTTCAGAGCAGCAGTAGATAGAGTAAAGATAGTGGTGATAATATCCAAACTTCGATTGGGAGACGGTACTCAACGAAGAAGATAATTAAAAAATGTTCCCTTAGTCTCAGGATGCACATTCTCAGTCTCTTACGAGGAGTTTAACGTTTTTATTTACAATGAAGCCAGTACCTAGTGCATGGTCTTTAGCGTCGCAACTATAGAATATAATGTAGTGATTTTTGTCAATGGTGCCACTCCCGGTCCAGCTTATTTCCTGCAGAGCTGTTCTATCTATGTCATATCTATTCAGTTCACCGAGCAGACATTGGAGAGCTCCCGATCTGTATAGGGATCGGATGTTCCATGTCGCGATTCTTAAATCATGTACCTTTTTCTCGCGCAGTCGTCGTCGTTTGATCAGTCTGGTTTTCTTTCCTTGAACATTCGTAACATGTATGTTTTCTAGGACAGGGTTGTTAGCCCTATGCCAACCTCCTTTTTGAAGGACCATTTCTCTCTTACTCGTCAGTACTGATGATAGTTTCCACTGGGTTGCTTACCCAATCTCCGGTAGGGTTCCTCAAGTTTGTCAGGGTCGACCCGTGTGATTAAGTCACACTTCTTGGAAGTGAGGATATGAATTGAGTAGGAGTTACTAGAGGTGTTATCATTAAGCAACACCTTATATTGCGCATTACTACTACTTTGAACTCCCTAGAATGTAATTACAAAATTAAAATGAAGGTGTACCTTTGAAGAGATATCCCCAAGTTAAACTATCAAATAAGAACAGTAAGTGTAAAGTACAACGAAAAAATGAGCAAAATCTTTCAACATTTCTAACCAATGAAAAAATGTATAATTTAAACATTAAATAAAAAAATTAAATTAAATGGAATCGATGAGTGTGCTTATTGTCGTTTTAACTGTATATGACCAACCTGTTCCTGAAATAACAGCAACTATTGAAAAATGCCTGCTATGTAGAAACACATTATGGATTCCAGATTCTTGAACGAACAATGACGAGTGAAGTTTATTGAAGTTAAATAAGCCAAGTCCCAAGCCAAAAATCCTATCCGAGAAATTAAACTTAAACTATCCAATATTCTTCTTTTCCCTAGATTCTAGTAGTTGTAATCTGGATGTCAACGAGTTAAGGTCTTAAAACCAAAAGTTAAATTTTTCCACAAAAACATATAAAGTAACTTTGGAAAAGACTTTTTCGGATAACTAATACTTCGGAAAACAATTTTCTCTTAAGGAGAAAAAATAATAAATCCAAACTTTTTTTCTTTCTAGCCTGCTGACCCAAAAACAAAATTAATTTTGTAGAATATTATGAGGGAAAAGATTGTAGAAAACATAGCGTTGGAATGCGAATAATGTCATGCTAGAGTTGCAGTGACTAGAGTACAAATAATCATGATGATTGCCAATCTTCTAAAGAAAACGGTAACTTAAGAAGAAGAATATGACAAAGTCTTTGACCCTGCGTGAATGTGGACTTATAGAAACAACCTGAAGATTCCATATGTGAATCACGTTACGAAATTTAAAGGATTAAAAAAAGAAAGAAAGAAAAAGAAATGGAAAATACAGTGAAATGAAGAAAACTGTCCATATTTAGGACATATAATCCTTGAATGAAAGTACAGCGTCTTGTGGCTAAATAATAGCCATTCTGTTATAAATAGATTAGTTGTTGTTGTGGAGAACCATTTCCTCAGGTTTTTTAAACATGATATTGATCTTCTCCCACTTCCTCCCGTTCGATAAACGTAATTGGCTGAAATGTTAGCGTGACCTGAGTCTTCCAAATCTCTCGTAAGCTTCCTTCAGTTATATTTGCTTCTGGATGAACGTCGTGTTTAACCTTACCACAAAAATCGTAATAGTACAAACTTCCTCGTTGGTAGAACTGAGAATTCATATTCATTGGATCAGAAATACGGGCACTTTTTAGAGCACGTACTCTGATTTGGCGATTAGACATTGCTGATTGTACAGGGTGTAGCTCATTGGAAGTGTGTGCCATATTCGAGCTTTTGTTCCTTACTTTGGAACTCTTGAGTGACACACCAGTGCGGTTACTATCCTTTCAGGTTTCGAACTCTCACTAGACTGTACAGCCTTTCAGTTTCATGGGAGCTTAGGTCTTAGAATTATCGTAGATCCCAAAATTTTTAAGTGGTGAGTAAGTTGATGGTTTCCTACTCATCCAGCTAATTAATTCCACTAGACCATCGAATGAGATGGTCATCTGCGTCTGTCTACGTCTATTATCTAGAAAGAGGATGATAGAGAGTGCTGTGGACTACGAAACAGGCGAACTCAAAAATAATTGTGTTTGACAGTCAGCATCCAAGCTCCCTAACTAATCAACTCAACTGTATACAAAATGTTTTATGCTGGGCTGAAGTAAATTCAGGGACACAAGTATACACCCAAAAGATAAATACATACAGGTAAAAAAAGTTCGTTACGCCAAGTAGCTAATGAAAGTGAAAATACTCATGTTTATTATCTTTCCCACTTATTTAGTATCAGTCAACACCAGGATAATTGACGTGAGAGTTTTTATAAACTATTTGAAGTGGTTTGGTGTTGCGTAATGAAAATCACAAGAGAGTTTAATTAACATTTCTTTTGATCTGAGAATACTTGAGGATTTCAATTGAAAATTATAATTTATAGATAGTTAATTTATATATAGTCCTTGAAATCACCTTAAAAACCTATTGATAAGTTTGTAATTACTGCTATAAAATACTTCCAAAAAGAATTTTCTCCGAAAATCTTTTCAAGTCATAATAATAAAAAGACCTTCAATGTAATAAAAATTGTCCCATAAAATGTCAGCGTTCAATAGTTTCTTAACTATAAACTTTAAACTTCTCTTATATAAAGAGACCCCAAGAAATGTGTCCCCAAAGACACTTTCAATAAATAAATTAATATAAGAAAACAATTATCCCTAAATAATAATTAATTTCTCCATCTTATTAATAAACTATTTAAGAAAATTTATAACAAGAATATACTCACTTTTTCTGTAATTTCTCAAAAACCACCTTAATACTTTTTTGGCTCCATAAATTTTCTAGGTCCACACTCCTATTCAAAAGATATTCTCAAAATACAACATACCTGTAGCTTTTGAGTCCAATATGAATATCAGATAATCAGATCATTAATCAATACAAAATGTGTAGTCCCTATGCCCAAAGTGGCAGAAGAATGGGCTCGCTTTTCAGAACATCTAAAATTAATTAATAAATACATTAATACAGACAACTGCAATACTAATTCTGCTTTCTCCAATCACATGCTGTCAACAAACCACTCCTATTCCTATAAAGGCACGTAACTTTAAAAATTTGCTTATATCCACATTTTTTCTAATACATAACTCGGATTTTATCATAGAGTATCGTGACCACATTGTAGAAGGTTTCCATTTATTTTCATTTTCCATTATATTAAAATATGCCAGTAAAACGTCTTCGGTAACTTGCCGTACTCCTTTTGTATCGCACCACTCTTGGAAGTGCTTGTACGCTAACCGATACTTTATTCCGGACTTGGAGGGCCCCAAACGTGCTACTGCATCATTAGCCACGGACTCAATTTCGTTTAGATTTTCCATTTTCGCACTAAATTTGCGCTTGCGATTGCAACAACAATAAGCTGTAATAATTGCAAACAACTGTAACCAGGGAGACGCAAATCCCACTGACGACTTAATTATTTTAATTTCTAACATCTAGACGACTTTGGTAGTTGTCACAGTTAATTTCGAGTAAAAATAGCGTATGAATTGTACTATTTATGGTTGAAAATTGCTACGTTTGAAGAAAAAATAGTATACTTTATTAGGCAAAGAAGCGACTTTTCTTGACTTGCCCTCTATTACGCGTCTAACTTCGTTCGGTGCGTAATATCGGGCGCGTCAAGAAAAGTCATGCTTTTCTCCGTCTCATAAAGTAATATACTAATAATTTCACAAATAAAAATTACATTAATTTCGGAACACATTGACACCTTGTCACGTCCAGCTGTCTTCTTAAATTATTTTCCTGTCACCTCAGCCAGTTGGTCTGTGTCGTTTCAACTGCCAAGTACCACGTGTTAATAATCGAACAGGGAGACATGTAGTCCCTAAAGTAATTTTAAAAAATCTATCCACTGTCATCGACCTAGAGTCAAAACATTATTTAATGTAACATTTATAAATCCATACATGGAGGCCTTATAGACAACTTTATTGTTAGCTACAAGTACACAAGGCACTGAGGATGATCTGTTCAGTTCGAAAACGTTCTGCTAAAACTTAAATGTTGACGACACTTTTATAAAGTTTTAAATATTTGTTTTTATACCACAATAAACATGTGTGAAGTGTTTTAACCTCTGTGTTTTTTTTTCTACTTCTTTTGTTGTTATTGTCAGAACTGCTACACGAAAGCATTGTTTTTAATTGAGTTTTTTATTCGAATAGGGAAAAGGTATCTTTATGGATCGTATCTATTTTGCGCTCTAGGAGTTTTCGTTTTTAGCCTCCTAAAAATTTCCATTACGGGCCAGCATATAAAAGATGCAGTGACTATATTTTCGGCAATCCGACTGCATTATCACCATATTGATTTCAATAATAGTTAATTAAATAGTTGTACAAAAGACAAAATGCGGTAGCCAATTTTTTTACACGAGTTTGTCGGCGATATGGTTCCATCTCAAAGGTATTATCATTATCTTTCCTTATCTTAATGAAGTTGTTACTTTGCTCATAAGACATTTGTATTTACGACCGCCGCTAACACTTTGTGTATATTTAAACTCCGGTAGCAGTTTGCAGGCGTTTTCGTTAAATGTTTTATTTTCTTTTTTCGGCGTGTCAAAGGAATTACTAAATTTTAGTTTCCTTTGTTTACAAAGATTATAATTAGGGAGATATGGTAATAAAGCTTGTGTTTATAATGCTGTTGCATCTTTGATAGCAAGGCGCTCTCTTCCGCCTGTGATAAAATAGTACTTGGCTATTTATAATTATAAGTAAAGAGTCATAGAAACGGAAGTACATATGTATTACAAAATTAAAAAGCAAAATAAAGAAAGATCCATTCAAAAACTCAAAAGAACAATTTGAATTAAGTTGCATGAATGCTTGACTGTTATTGGTCCAAACACGGATATAAACAAAAAAAAGCATGCTGAAATTTCACATATTGTCATTTATATTTGATTGATAATTGATATAAGGTTGAATGCTCGAGTAAATGAACTTTGAAAAATAAGGCTATTATCGAGTACAAGTTTAATTAAATCTTGCCCAAGTACTTTCGCTTAAAATAGCATCTTCAGGGGCAAATGAAATAAGCCAAGAAAACGTTTTTTAGGTGAAGGAAATTAGTTAACTTCGTTAAAAAACTCGAAGTTAATGGATAAAAAAAAAGTTTTTTGTGATTAGACTTATTCGTCAAATATGAGCTATCCAGCAAGCGTAGAATGTGAAAAACATGAGTAATAACATAAAATTGTACAAAACACTACACTAAAATAAGGACAAACAGTTTAAGATTACTTAAAAGATTCTACACACTACATTATATTTGTCAGTATCAGGAGGGAGAATGATCTAAGCGGAAATGATAAGGTGACATGTGACATATGACAGCTTTGATAGGCAGTCACAGTCATGGATCTGTGATCAGCACATAATAAAAATCTGTATAGGTTGACATTGTCCAAAGGTGCAACTAAATCTACTACAGAAAATTAGCTTATGAAATATGACATATATAATATTTTGATTTAAACTAGATTGCATAATTCAGATCTCACACTCACACCCGTCTGTAATGATAAGGTCGTCTTTGGCATCAAAGACTAGACATGTGTTTTGTTTTTCGGACCATTTACCCAATTTGGTGATGCCTCTTCAAATGTGAAATTTTAAATTTAGAGGTGGCTGTTGAAGTCATTAATATACTCGTATATAGCAAGGTGTGAATGAGTCTATACTACGTCTGATTTCCATGTAGTGGATGGGGGTTTATATATGTTAACTACGGTAATCTCTCTGATTTTGGTGACCCCTTTATGTGTATTGTTTTTATTGTAAGCACTAAGCAGGAACCCATTCTCTATATTGCTTCAAATATAGGTTGCGATTATTTTATTTATCGTATGGAAATTACAACGCATTTAGAACAAAATTACAAACACTAGTAATATACGTATATGACAAACTTTAAATAGTTACAAACAAACATCAAGTGTATTAACATAATCAATTGACTCTGAAGTTGCAAACAGGAATACTTTAGGGCTACCATTGTAGGATCTTGAGGGACACTCTTCAATAATGTCGTTGATCGTTTGGTTCTTCCCACAGTCACATTGAGGAGACGGATTCTTTCCCCATTTATTGCCCCCATTTATTTATTCTGCATTTATTTCCCCCATGCATTCGTGATGTTGAACTCCTCGTGTATCATTCTTGCCGTTTTAATTGGTGGTTTTCTAGAACATAGACGGGTATTTCCTGCATCCTCGATATCTTGGTGGATTGGCAGGTTTATATTGTTCATGATCTTTTTGTATTCACTTGTAAGTGCGTCAACTCGTCGTAAATGTGGAGGTGGGTTGTGACTTAATACTGCAAGCCATTGGGTGCGAGTTGATTTAATTGTACCAGCTATCATCCTCATAGTGTTGTGCAGCTGAGTGTCGACCTTTCTTACGTGTGGACTGTGTAGCCAAACTGGGGCACAATATTCAGCGGTCGAGAAAACAAGGGCTAAGGCAGTAGAGCGGAGAGTGGAAGCCGATGCTCCCCAGGTGGTACCGCAGAGCTTCTGTATAATGTTATTTCTTGTACTCAACTTTTGGGCAGTTTTTGTTAAATGCTGTTTAAATGATAGCGTTCTGTCTAGTGTTACGCCCAGGTACTTCTGGGCACTGAGAGAGCACTGACCCCTGTGGTAGGTAGCTTAAACTAAACTTAACTTTGTCTTCAGCATGAGTCTCTTGTATCGCAACCAGGTCAATGTTATTTTGTATGACTTTGTGTAACACTTGACATTTTGCTTGACTTTTGCCCTCGATGTTAAGATGAAAGATTCTTATATACGGTACGAGATCTCTAGTCAGTTTATGATCTGTACTGTTGACAGGAATTTGTTTCTCTCGTCTCCGCCAAATTTTGCTAATTCATTACCCAGAGTGCACCACGTAAAGGCGAACTAGCATTGCATCCCATTTTTTTTTGGTAATACACTCTGATATTAGTAGTTATGTTTTGATAATGCTTTTCTTTCACTCAAAAACATAATGAGAATGTCTAAATGTATCTCAAACATTGACTATTAAAAAAGCTTCAGTTAGGTTGAAGGTATTAACTAAAATTAAACAAAAAAAGAACAAGCATATTCGGCGGTAATTTTTATTACATGTAAACGTAATCGATACTTGCTTCAGACTTTCTTCTTCCATTTTAGCGCTTTTTCTTTTTTTTACAACTTTATTTTCTTTTATGTCCTGTGATTTTTTTTGTGTATTTTTGGTATTAATTTGTATTATTTCTCTAAACCAATTTTATGCATCCTCTAACTTTTAGTTTGTTCGCATATCTCCTTTTTGTAATTTTTTGTCTGGTTGTTGTTTGTTGATATTAACATAACACACAACGTCTTTTCTATGATTACACTTTAATTGCTTTAATAAAAGCACTCTAGATGCGATTTCTCGTAAATCAGTTTCATCGCATTAATTTGCCTCTGGTTGTCCAGCAGATAAATTATAACGCAGCTTCTTTCTTTTTTTATATTTCTTCTTTTTCGTAATTGCTCGGTAGCTCATACTTCGTGGCAATAAATTACAATGACGGGGATGTAGAGAATTGGTTTCTTTTCAATTTCACAGTTGGTAGCGAGCATCGGCGAACAAACTGGCATATTCATTAAAAAGTTATTTCTAAGAGCATAAGAAAACGAGACAGATTACTAGGTCTTATCTGACGCTAATCATGATAACTACTTGGGTGGATGTATAAGTGAAGGGTGTCTCAAAACTTATTATTTTATAGAGAATTTTTTTTATTTGCAAAGTCATACAACTTAAACTATAATTTATTAATAAACAATAACAGAGACCCAAGGATTCTATCGACAGAGAAGTAATCAACACCAAAAAAATACAGTAAGTAATAATTGCTCAACCTACACAATGGCCTGATGAGTACCATAATTGTTATTATAATGACAACCAGTCCCCTGTTGTTTGGAGGGTTTGTATATTTACTGTGCTTATGAACTTTCAATCGATTAATTTATTGATAGGGTTTAAAAGTCTGCAAAGAGAAAATACAAAGCTGATTAAGGACCTCAGAAGATTATTGAAGTATGTATATAAAATTAAAGAAGAGACAAAAACTGAAAAAGAATTGACACAAACGAAATGCAAAACAATGACACACAGAGGTCATATAGTCACAGAGGTTTTAATATTCAATCATTAAAACACTCAGCAACTGGTTAATAAGGGGTAACATATTAAAATACATTTCAAATTTTGTTGAGAACAGACAATTTCAAGTTCTAGTTGACGGAACATATTCTCAAATAAAAATTCAACAAAATGGTATACCACAAGGATCACATTTAAGCACAACTTTATTCTCAGTAGCAATAAATTCGATATTAACAGAAATTGAAAACCCCGTTAAAGCTAGATTATACGCTGACGACCTAGTTATTTTCTGTAGAGAAAAAAAACAAACGTTAACACACATTGAGAAATGGTCAGCTACAAGTGGACTTCAGTTTAACACTTCAAAAACGAAAGCAATCTGTTTCTCAAAGAGAAATCAAATCAAAACAAAAGAATTATATCTACACGAACAAAAACTAGATTATGTAGAAGAAATCCGATTCTTGGGTATGACGTTTGATAAAAAATTAACTTGGAAGACACATATTCAACAGCTGAAAAAATCCTGTCTACCTGATATAAATTTACTACGATCACTTGCCTTTAAAAACTGGGGTGCCGATTATTCAAGTTTAATACTTATTTACAAATCCATAATTTGATCAAAACTTGACTATGGAGCCATCATCTACAACTCCTCCAAAAAGACACATTTAAAGTCACTGGATATTATCCAAAATAGATGTCTACGTATTTCTTTAGGTGCTTACTATACAAGTCCTATTCAAAGTCTCTATTGGGAAAGTGGAGTACTTCCTCTTTCTTTCAGAAGACAATATCTAAGCCTAACATATGCAGCGGCAGTGTCATCAAACCGAAATAATCCAGTACTGCATAACGTTTTTGCTGATCGATTTACAAATAAATTTCAACAAACACAAATTGATCATCCTTTTTATTTTCGTATACAATCATACTTATCCAAATTAAATTTTCAATTTCCAAAAACCTATGATACCTCATCAATCCACAACTCTGCACCATGGACAATATCTATTCCTGCTATCGACATCGGTCTAACAAACCTAAGAAAATCAGAGATATCATCAACCATCATTAAACAAAAGTTTCATACACTATTAAACAGATATGGCAATACCTACAACGTATACACCGATGCGTCAAAAAATGAAGACAGAGTTGGAGCAGCAATTTATTCGGAAGACACCTCGGTTAGTTTCAAATTGCCATCAACGACAACCATCTTTTCGGCTGAATTATTCGCAATTCTAAAAGCACTATCATTAATACAAAACAAAAACAAAGAAAGATGTATAATAATCACAGATTATCTAAGTTCATTATTCTCACTGACTCAATTATACTGTGACAACCCTCTTCTACTTCTTATTAAAAAAGAACTTAAAAACATTTCTAATAAGAACATCCAAGTGCACTTTTTATGGATGCCTTCTCATGCAGGAATTGAAGGTAACGAAGCTGTAGATAAACTAGCTAAAAACGCACCAACTAACCCGATGTCCGAAGAAAGTAACATATTGGTACAAAACGATTTAAAACCATACTTAAAACAAAAAATAATTCAAAAATGGCAACAAACTTGGAACAACACTCCATCAAGGCTATACGAAGTCAACAAACACCGACATCTTTGGAAACCAACAATAAAAGACAGAAGAGAGCAAGTGATACTTACCCGTCTCCGTATCGGCCATACACGACTTACTCATGACTATTAATTTATTACAGCGCAAAAACAAACCAGTATGTGAAATGTGCAACAGTGTTCTAACGGTAAAACATTTTTTAATACAGTGTCCCAAATATAACAGTGAACGACTCAAATATAGCATACCCAACTCCCTAAGAGATGCCCTAGAAGAAAATACAGATAACCGAAAAATATTTTCCTATCTTAGAGACTGTCAACTTCTTTAAAAGATATAAACCGTACATTTTAACACACATACATATTATTATTAATATAATTATTATTGTAAACTAATGTATATTCACATATTGTATCACCTGTCACATATGTTACATAATCTAAATACGCTAATGACCCTGCGTGGTTGATGCGTTAATAAAAAAAAATGTTAAAACTTTCTTTGGGCTCTACTTTATTGGGGTATCGTAAAACAATAAGCGAAAGGTATTAGGTAAAAACAACAAACTACAGCTGTGCAAGATGAGACGTGTCGACCAACGAGTTAAGAAATTCCCAGATAATAAAGTAATAAAATAAAAATAAAATTCTGTGAAATTATGGGAAAATAATGGTTCGGTACTTGCATAAACCTTGATCTTGCTGTGTATTCATGTATACATTATGCACTATATGACAGTTTTTTCGAAAATATGCAAAAAATTGTTTGCATAAAATAATCAAAATATGCAAATTATGCTGCTTGCATAAAAGCTCTTCTCTAACGATAAAAAACCAATAAATGGACAAATATATTACAACTTGAAAAAGGCGTATATGTTCTTTTTTTGTTCAATAAGTAACAGGTAATCGACTGATAAAAATATTGAAAAACACCTTAAAGGAAATAAAAATAGCATTCATGTATGTGGAGGTAATTTTATGTCTGTAATTTGAAGTTATGTATAAAATTAATATATTATAATTGTCCACAGTTCCACTTAAAAATCCCATGAATTTTTCACATGCTCCCTTCATCTTTTATGACTTTAGTAATAAAATTTTGACAAAGAAACCCAAAACGTCCAGTCTATAAAATCCATCCCGCCATTGTCAATCTACAAAGTGTTGAATATGAAATGGAATTCCTGTATTGAAAAAATTCAACGGATGAATAAATAATATCGCTTTTAATGGATTGCATATCATTATCATGATGTGAATGGCAAGTGTGTCATATTGCATTCATTGGGGTATAATAAATAATAAATTTTATGGGCACTAAAAACAATTTAATAGTTCACCACTCTCGGCTTAAGAGAGATGAATGTTCTTTTAGAATGTACAGAGGGTATCCAGTTCAATGCAACGAAACATATGAAGAATTAAAATGAATTAATATTTTTTTCTTGCTAGTACTTAGTTGTTTGAGGTTATGTTTCATAAATGTTTCATAAGCCAATAATAAAAAGAAGAAAAACTGCTTATCTGGGTCATATATTTCGAAATTCCAAGTACCAATTCTTAAAGCATATTATGAAAGGAAAGATAGAAGGAAAACGAGGCATCGGAAGAAAGAAATACTCATGGCTTAAAAACATAAGGGATTGAACAAATCTCGATGCCCATGCACTTTTTAGAGCCACACAAGATCGAGAGGAGTATTCCAGAATTGTCGCCAACATCTACTAATTGGATAGGGCACCATAAGAAGAGTAGATGTTTCATAAATAATTTGGAAAATTGTATGTCTTAAGCAAAATTAATGCATTGCAATGTTTGCTTGAGCCCAATGGCAGCTATGTACGCCGTTGCTCCCGCTTGGCGGCGCTAGTGTAGTTGAAGGCCAACACATTTTGCCAATTCTTTGGGTTTGTATGGAATTTTTGTTGTAATTATTGCGATTTAATAAATTATGACAGAAAAATACGGATCTTGGTATATTTGCGACTTGATAAAAGAATTGAGAAGAAATGCTAGAATTACTAGAAAAAAAGGAAGACGTTATCGAAAAGTAAACTATATAAATCATTGTCTTAATGTTTTATTGGTTCATCTCAGACCATAATAGAAATTTTTGTATTGGTCTGAGTATTATAGTGATGTATTTGTATTTGGATTTAAACTAATACAGTCATGTAACTAAAAATAGTAATTTTAGATACCTACTGTAATGTATACCTCTTTAGGACTGTTGGACATAACATAAAGCTACTTACGATAGGTTTTATTAATTTATTAAGCTTTATAAGAATTGTATAAATTAACATTATTTCAGTTCACATGGTTCACATGTAGTCCATAACCTCAGTCTATTGCATAGATTAGGTCTATTGTCATGTGTGGTTGTCATGTCACTGTCATGATACTATAATGTGTGTGTATGGATGTGTACCATCCATGATACTATAATAACAAGATAGGATCTTCCCGTACTACAAAATAGGTCGTGTTCGCGCATGCCGTCATTGAAGAGTAGAATTTGAATTCTTGTTAAAGTTAAATGGGATTTGTATGCATTCTGTGATGAAATTAGACGAAAATAAGTTAAGAGGTTTAGTAATTACAATAATCGTACACATAAGAATATCTCCAAACTATTTATTAAAGATTATTTATTGATACATACAAAAAACTGACATTTCGAACGTCAAACTCTCCAACGACGTCACGACTTATGCGCAATATCTTATCTTCTTATCTTAGTATCATGCTACCATCCATTGAATACAGTTTTGTGCTGCCTTAAAACAAAACGCATTATAAATCATCACTTTATTCTATATTACATATTATAGGTTAGGCTGCATATTTTGTTGTTGTTTGTTCGTGTTTAAATGACTGCGGACACTAAATCCATTCGCCAATCTTACAATTTGAGGTGTAGTGTGTGTGTGTGTGTGTGTGTGTGTGTGTGTGTGTGTGTGTGTAGAGTAATTGTCTTGATACTTAGCAAAGTCGACGTCATTGTCTTTGCTAAGAGACGCTAATTGTATCCGAACGTCTGCGGTCCCTCCGGTGTGTACCGATCACACAAGGATAGAAATTATTTTCATTTATTAAATTTTATTAACAAACGAAAATTTCCACCCAGGTGGGATTCGAACTCACGACCTTTAGGTTTAAAGGCAGGCGCTCTTACCACTGAGCCACAGAGGGGGTAAGGCTGCATATGATCAAAATAATAATTTTTGACATGACATTGTATGGTCACTAATGTGGATTTCACTTCTCTTTAGAAATTCCTCTAATAGATTTCGTGGACATAAATAACTATCTTCTATATAGTTATTTATAAGTTAGCAGAAGGAATGAGCATGTGTATCGCAGTCCACAGAAAAAACTACAGTATGATGCAAAATAATTTTTTGTTAGCTATTGGACAATCAAAAACAGATGAATATCATTCTTACCGAGCGCAAGTCAACAGTGAAATAGCCAAAGCACCTACATACAATGTAAAACTGGTTCTCTCCGTGGCTGAAAGTATTACTGAAGCATTATGTTAATGTATTGTTGGCAAGTGATACAGAGCAGTGTGAAAGATGTTGCTGTTGCGATGCTTTACTAAACCTGAAAGATCGTGGTAAATGATACATAAAAGATACCTGCGCTAAATGAAAGCAAGTTTGGCATATACCAAAAAAATAGCAGACTGGAACTATCGCCAAAGAAAGTCGAACAAATAAATTTTATAGTTCTTTCGAGGCAACTATTAACCATTTCATTAGCTGTGGACTTTTTATTTCATTGAACCATCCTTATTTAGCTGCATTTCCTGATGGACTGGTGTAATAACCCCTATTCAATAAAAGATTCAATGATTAGTTCTGATATTTTGCCATATTTGGAAATAAAAGATGAATTACGTTTGAAATTAAATTCAAATTATTATAATCAAGTGCAAACTCAAAGTGATTCTGTGTTTCTGAGTTCTGTGATTTTTTCACTTGGACAAAAAAGATGAGATGTATTTCTATAGGTAGAAAAAATGATTGAATTCATAATGAAATAATCCCTGGTGCCAAAGAGGTTGGTTGTTGTGAGACATTGAAAAATCTGCGTCGTGCAATCCAGAACAAAAGATGTGGCAAGTTGAGTAAGGGTATCGTTTTGCTGCATGACAATGCCCGTCCACATGTGGCTAATCAGACCAAAGATCTCATCAAATCATTTAAATAAATCATTTAAATATCATACAGCCCTGATCTGGCGCCCAGCGACTACCATTTGTTCCTGCACTTGAAGAAACACCTGGGTGGTCAGCATCTTCAAGACGATAACGAAGTCAAAACATTTGTGATGCAGTCAGACGGCAGAATTTTATCAGGAGGGTATTAAAAAACTGGTGCCACGTTATGACAAGTGCCTCAATATTCACGGAAATTATGTAGAAAAGTAGATTAAGGTACATGCTTTCATGTAAAAATAAAGAAGTACGTTGCTTGCTTTCCACAAACTCCTCTTTCTGGCATTGGTCTTTATCGTTTAACTTTTCTGTTCCGAGGCATAATTATACGTCTGCGAACTATATATGGGCTTACAGTCTACCACCAGGGTACTAACTTGACTGTAGACTCTCTGTTACTTTATCTGGACATAAAATCAGAAATAGTTCTTTGAATTATTCGATCCACCCAACAGTACTACAAGCGGAGTTTACTGGTTGAAGATGTCAAATTCTTCCATGGCTTTATAACATTTACTTCGTCAATAAAAAGATGGAGGGTTCCGACATTAAATTAGCCCTATATTGCATTAATTTTAAATATGTACTCTAAAAATCATATTTCTTGTTTGATATCGTTTTAGCGATAAATTTAAAAATTCCTCTAGACTAATTTTTGAGTTACCCTCTCTTTTTGGATAATATGGAATGTGTACTGAGGACAATAATAAAAATTCAAAATGTAAAAACTTTAATTTTTATGAAAATTCTTAAAACAATTAGAAGTTATTGTATTTTATATTGTAGCATTGAACTTTTGGAGTTTCTTTACAATTAGGATATTTATATAGTCCTTTTCGTTTAAAATATGCGAGTCAATGATCCATTTTTGACCTTTTCTTTTTTCGCGAGGATTGGGTACTGTTGCTTAGTACTTCATTTTCTTTTCCTCGTATACCGTGGACACATTGGAACTACATGGATGCCCTCTTTTACAACAATTTACCTTATTTTTTGAACAACTGGTTTGGAATAATGGGAACAATCTTGTTTTAAAATATAGTAGAGGTAGCTGTTCTTTTTTTGGTATTTTTAAAGAATTGGGGTGGATCTATATAAAAGCCATGCTTGAACAACCATAATGTCAACAAAGTGAAAAACAATTTGTGGTACCACTTGTTGAACGTAATCGTTATTCTATATTAGGCACTAAGCGAATCTAGCAAGTGAATGACTCCTATACTCTTTTTGTATAAAAGAATGATGCATCGCTTGCATATGAACTTGAAAGGTAACACCTTTTCTATAGTTATCAGTTATCATACTACTTTACCACTGTTACGGAAACATCATCGATAACAGTTTCTGTTTCTGAAATGAACCTCTCACTTGTCTTTTCATTTCTTTATCTGATATCAGTTCACAGCCAGCTAGTCTATTTTGCCTTACACTTCCTCCACACCGTATTCCATACTTTGCTAATTCTAACTGCAAGTTGATGCTGTTGAACCAATTGTCAAAGTACAATTCATAATTCTGATGTTTTGTAATAATCTCTGATAACCATGATGACCACATTACCAGCTGAACCAATATCTATTAAATGATGATGTTCTTGTCCTGTACAATATTTTGCATGGGATTTTAAAGTAATGCTAAATAACATGGGTATTATTTTTGCTTTCATGATAATATAAGAACATTACAGAACGATTTCTTGTACAATTTTCTTATAACATAATAAAACAGCCAGTATAACGAAAAAGTGCATTTTAGGTTTATTGAAGTATCGCTATTAACTTTTTAATTGAAATAATTAAGTTTCATCTGAAGAATTCTTTTTTATGTGCTAAAAAGCCATAAATTGTTCGTAAAGTAGAAATTTATGTTTTTCGAACAATAAAAGCACCAATTTAAAATTGGTTATATTAATGTTCTTATAGAATCCTATTTGGTTATTAGACCTATATGTACGTCCTTCGGCTCAAGTAATTACACGGTAATGTACTAATATAAGATATTCCGTTAAAGTAATGAATTATTTTCATGTCTGTATAATTTGTAAAGGCTATTTTTTAATGATCCATAAACGGGCAACAGAATTTTAACATAGGAACCTAGTTTTTTGCTAAATACGTTACCTAGTGTTGGTTACCACAATTTTCCACAGAGCTCTTCTGATTCAGTTCTTACCATGTGGAGGTGAGAGTCAGAATTTAGTAGAAGAGGCTAGTGACGATAGCAAGGTACATCGTCATTTGCACCCCACTCTTTTTGTGCCATGGGTAAATTATTCTAGTACAATACTCTTTTAGGATTTGTTTCTCATTCCAGACTCCTATAGTCGGTTCAATAATAATTCCAGTCCGAACTGTCTAGTGAATTTAGTAATTATTTTTTTTTCGAAGTAGTTACTTTACAACAGACTAGAAGTGGCTAGAAATTACTATACAATCAAGCATACGTGCTCATAGCGTATTGCATTAGAGTATTTCGTTTAACTTTTTCTGCAAAATTACAATAATATTCTATTATTTCAATCAGATGCTACTTTTGGACAACTCCGAAATTTTCCGTTTTATCTAACGTAATCTGATATGTGGATTATATAACCCAATATTAAGTACGTTTGATAATTATATATCATTTGAAATATCATTTAAAGATTTAAAAATAATAATAAATTAACTAGAAAATATTGAACGGTTATTGAAAATATTCTCAAGAAACTCAAGCTAAATGCTACCAAAAATGTTAAGTTGGTTGCCTACATTTGGCACAACACCGATATACATTTGACGTAAATCTTTTTTTATAAGTATATAATAGAAACTGTAGCCATGTATTGAACAGGGGAATAAATAGATCCAATTTTCAAATCTCTGTTTATTCGTTTTTGTATGTGGACGTTATCTGCTTCATTCTGAGTTTGACCTTTTATCAGATACTATTTTTTTATTTTAACATATAATCCACATCAACCACGCAGGATTATTAGTGGAGTTAAATATACAAGAATTCATTTTACTTACATTAAATAGGTGTATATAAACGTAAATCTTTTAAATAATTTATTACATGGTGAGTGTATATGGTTAAAGTGGTTTTCATGTCATCTGAGATTCCATATTTTCTTCTTGTTTCTTAGTGGTATTGGCAGTCAATCAGAATATGCTTCACAGTCAATGGTGAACAGTTTTTGCAGGTTGGAGAAGATTCTTTGTTGATTAAGAATTTATGGGTCAGTGCAGTGTGTCCAATTCTTAGTCGGTTAATTATTACTTAGTCCCTTCTATTGGATGGATTATTCAAGATGGTCTTCACAAGGGGATAAATCTCATATAGTTTGGTTCCTCAATCTTTCCAGTAGTCTTGCCCTATGTTCATACAGTGGTCTTTAATTAGCTTTTTGAGATCGGAGTATGGGTAATTTCTTGATTTGATTGTGTATTGTGATACTTTCTTTATACATACTATAAATTTCCAAGCGAATTTGATTTTTGACGCTATAACAAACTGACCTGGATGTTAACTGAAATATTTTTGTTATTAAGAACATTTGTAACATTTACATAATTCAATAAATATATTTTAATTACTACAATATGTTAAATTGTAACAACTCAAATATTATATTTCAAATATACAGGTAAAATGTTATGGTTTTAGTGTACACTTCCACTATTTAGAATAATTCTTCTTTTTTCAATGGAACAAGTCTGCAGTAGTAAGTATATTCGAGCTATCAATAC
>OU898278.1:158821037-158836880 GCA_918026665.1 Diabrotica balteata
AAGGTTAGTATTAAACTCGGATTACTCACAAATGTTTACTTCACATTTAATTTTATGCGAGAGTCATATCAGGCGTCTGCGGCTTTTGCGGCAACGTTTATAAACACACACTGAAGATTACTAAATACATAGATGCATGCTAATGGTTTTTAAATTTCTTTGTTGTCCCATACCGTACTTATAATGCTTATAAAAAATAATGAGCATACATAATTAATATTGGAGTTAGAACGTGATCAAAGTAACGTTTTCTTTAAAACTTATCGCTCCAGGGCGACCATATTTTTTTATATCCACTACATTTTGTAGCAACCAAACATTGTTTGGTAACAACCAAAATTTTATGAGATTCATCAGAAATTAAATAAAACTATATAAAAAAAAATAGTTTAATATTTCTTAAAAACGTTTATTGCATTTTATGAGAGTAAGAACGGTTATTAAGATACCTTACTGTACTGTGTATTACAACAAGAATGGCTACAAAGAAGTGAGTAGCTCACAAATCTCTGGAATGGTGGAGGAATTCACCAGTACAAAGACAGGCGAAAACAGTTCATTAGAGAACATTCGCCAAAATTTACGGCAGACCTAATTAGCAAAGATAGGAAAACAGTCAAAGCCATAGTAGGTCTTCTAACAGGTCACTGTAAGCTGAATAGGCACTTGAAGCTAATGGGTTTATCAGATAATGGCCTGTGCAGATTCTGTCACCTCGAAGAAGAAACGGCATGAGGACATTTTATGTCAGTGTGACAGTCTGGCAAATGTGCGGTTTTTTGCATTAGGAGAAGAAAATCCACCGGGCAAACAGCTACATGGAAGGTACAGTCTCGAAGCTACTAGACTTTTAAAGAGGGTCAGGCTAGAGAGAATGTTGTCTAGGACTAGAGGGCCACAATAGATCTAAAAAGGTCGCAGTGGAATAGGCCGAAAGACCACCTCTCTTAATCTAATCTAATCTACTGTGTATTATGCAAACCATCCAGACGGAGGAGCACATGCAGGATATGCCGTTATTATTAAATAAAAAATCTCAGTGTATACATCAGTATACAGCCCACCTAGACATCCAATTTCAAGCGAAGAGTATCATGATTTCATACAAACTCATCATATCATCATCATCTTATCCACTGCTGGACATATATCTCCCTAATAATTTTCCATCTATTTCGATCTTGTGCCTCTTGCATCTAATTCCTATGACAACGTTTTAGATCGTCAGTCCAACGTGTTGGTGGATGACCTCTGCTTCGGTAGGCATCATCTCTTGGTCTCTATTCCAGTATCCGCTTTGTCCATCTATGATTAGTCATTCGAGCCACGTGACCTTTTTTAATTTTGACCTTTATTCGCCAGGTTTGCAATAGCAAATAAATTAAATTAAACGTATACCGGATTCAAATTGAAGATCTTTTAGAGTACTTTCATAATCTGTAAATTCGGACTAAATTTAAGACAACTTTACTGGCTACTTGGAAGAAGATCTGAACTGTCACTAGAAAATAAAGTATTAGTGTATAAAGTAATTCTAAAACCCATCTAGATCTATGGCGTTTAACTGTGGGGATGTGCAAGCGAATCCAATATTGAAATCCTGCTGAGGTTTCAGTCGAAGAACCTTGAGCAGATTTTTAATGCACCATACTACGTTCCTAATGAAGTCATACGTCGTGATTTCAAAGTGAGTGTTATGCGCGAAGAAATAAAAAGGTGTAGTGATAGGCATTTAAATTAAGCACTGAAAGAAATTATAGCAGTGCTGCCACAAAGAAGTATCTTTACCTTTTGTATACGTGTTATATTATTGACCTAGAAAATAATACAATTGCTACATTTACCGATGATACTGCTATCATCTTCTTCTTCTTGTAGTGCCTATCCGTTTCGGATGTTGGCGACCATCATGGAAATCTGCACTTTGCACACTGCTGCTCTAAAAAGATTTGTGGTTGTTGTGTTGAACCACGTTCGTAGATTTTTCAGCCAGGAAATCCTTCGCCTTCCTGGTCCCCGTTTTCCTTCTACTTTTCCTGCAAGATTAGTTGGAGCAGTCCATATCTTTCGCAGTATGCTATCATAGCAATATGCAAAACCAGCGAGGAAGCAACAGAGAAGTTACACAGATGTTAATCAAATATATACTCCAGGAAAATAAGCAAAAAATATACCATATTCGTGACACTCAATAATCCAGGTCGCTGACAACTTTTTTAGTTATTGTAGACCTATAGGAAGAAAACCTACTTGTTTCCTGCCTTGAATTTTAGCTGTTTTTTAATTATTAACAATTTAATGCAAAAAAACGCGATTTTTTCTATGATTATTCATAATACTAGTATTAAAAAAATAGATTTTTGGAAGAAAATTATTTTTTCACGAACTGTTTTAAACAAACTAGACTATTTATTAATTAATTGATATATAAACAAATTACATATTTGTAATGTACGTAGAAATTACATACAAATTAAAAAAAGAATAATAAAAATCCATTTAGTAGATCCAGAGATATAGAATATTTTTTTATTGGCGACGTGCAAGTACTTGGAGGGGATACGAGAAACGATCGTGCGCGAGTAGCGGAGAAATCTTGCATTTTTTAGTGCACATTTCATAGATTTCATAAATTCATATTGTCAATTGTCATATTTCATATTCGTTTGTTTATTTACACCTTCTCTCACTGAAGGAAAATGGGATTTAGGAAATCTGTGTTATAAATTGTAAAAATACAACAAAAAATTGTCAATTTAAGTTTTATTCGTTTCCAACTTCGAAGCACAAAGCTACTACAAAGAGAAAAGTGGATTTATATCATAAAAAAGCATAACCTAAATTATGCATTATTCTTGCGCCCGATTTTAAAGTCAGTTTGAAATAAATAATAAATAAAAGTTCATTTTTAAGTGTAAATTTTAGTTTCATAACACTCACTTAGAGTTAATTTTAACCCAAAATCAAGTTTAATGTTTAAATTTTTTTTTTTTGAAGTTTACAAAATGCATCAAGTTGAAGTTTTTCTGAAGATGCATTAAGATATATTCGCTGTCCAAAAGTTGACAGGAAAAGAATTAATTGTTCAAACCAATATGATGATATCATGGGCTTAACCTGCTAATTTATGCCTTAGCATTATTTATGGTAATTTATTTTTCTTAATTCTTCCATTCTTTTTTGACATTTGCCACTACTAAAGCTTTTTCCTTTGACTCAGTGCTTGGTTGAAAAGTTATTTGGTGATTTACTTTCTCAAATCCAGTTTTTATTATTGCATCCATATTAACAGTAAGGTTGTAATTTAATAATGTATTTATTTGTATTTACACTACATACAACGTTTACCTTTTAATAACATACCGACATAACCTCAATCTTACTTTTTCTTCTTATTCTTTTTTGGGGCTACGTCCTTGACAGTTATCCGGTAACCTCGATCTAACATGAAAGCGCGAACTGTTCCGAACTTGCACGGTCCCAATAATCAAATTAGCTGTGAATTATCATCTTTTCTCTGACTTGATTTACTACTTGTTGTAATTGGTAGGAAACGCTTCCCTTGTTGTTTGAGGCTTATTATTTTCTGGGCCATATACTCCGATAATGTTCAGGTTTTCCTTCTCCATTCTTATCTTTGCTGTTACTATTCTTTCTGATATGTATTGACACTCTTTGATGTAATTTTGATACCTTTGGTGCATTAGTAAGGCTACACCTTCTTTGGCAATGTTTTCTTTTGCTACTCCACTGTAGATTATTCAGATTATTCAGTATGTATCACCTAATTTTGATTGACCTTTTCCTTTATTTTTTTGTTTCCTGTAGAGCACAAATGTCTATTTCTTTCTCTTTCAGCACTTGGGTTATTTCTTGGTCCCTTGAGTTGAGTGATCTGATATTTTGAGTAGTAATTCTCATCTGGGTTTTGGATGTTTTCGCTTGTCCTTATTTCTTTGTCTTCTAGAAATTGATTAAACAATTTATTAATTTACAACCAAATAGTGCACTAGAACTTTTTAAGACCTTTCATATAAAAAAAGAATCATCTCAATATCTGCCATAGTTTTTGCGTTATTTGATATAAACTTTTACGATAGAATTTAGCTATGCCCAGAATCGCGAGGATCGGTCTTAAGAGACACAACCCTTAGACTTACCAGATAGATTTTCATAAGTAAATTGTTTAGAATATAAGAAAAATTTATTTTTTAATTATTAATTTTAGTTAAATATTAAGAAGGAAGGTACCAGCACTGGCAGGTATTCTTCGCTCATGTTTACTTGGAAAATAGAAAAAATTTCAAATTTATCAGTAATTTCTAATAATAATGATTTTATTTTTATTTGAAATATCAGTGTAGTTATTTATTAGAGAATATTTTTGAGGAAAAATTGAATATAAACATCAACTATAGTTTCCTTATTATTTTAATACAAGAAATATAAATTTTTAATGTAAAACATAATGCTGCAGTTTAATATTCAAGTCTTGTATTGTTTAGTTTTTGTCCGATGGAGATAGCGTGTCAAAATTTGACTCGATTACGTAACCGAAGATTTAAGATAGGGACCCCAATGCAGCAAAAAAATAAATTACCTTCCAATCTTCTTAGGATGTTTTATTTCAACCGGAAAGAATCTATAAATATTTTCTCAGTCACGAAATCTTTCGGTTTTAGAATTAACTAGTACAACCCCATGTTTTAAACATGAACTTATGGGATTTAGATAGAGTGACGTACAAAATAAAAATCACAATTTATATACATACATACATAAACATTCAATAGACAAAAAAATAATTCAATAGATAATTTTTATAGACTTTGGCAATGATATCAAAAATGCAACAACTCACAATGATTCCTTTCGTATAATCGGTTCACAATTTGTCGATAGCTCACTACAGGTTTAACCCTAATTAGAGAACTGAAATACAGAGAGCATAGGTAATACGATATAATAGTAAAAACCAACCTGACACTGACGGTTTAAGATGTTTTCGACTAACCCACCTTGTATGTGAAGAAATACAATACAGCCAATACAGCGGTCAACCTATAATCCGATTACGAAGGTATTTTGGTTACAGATGACCGGCCAGTGTCATAGAGTATCTGAACTAAATAAATATATTTTTTAAGTTGTACTTATGTAAATTGTATTTTTGTTTTAATAAAACTTATTTATTTTATTCAAAAATAAAAAGTATCTTGCCATTTGTAAAAGATACATTTATTTAATTAAGGGGAAAGGCGCCAAATGTAGCCTGGCAAAATTTTCAATGTGTTTTAAATGTATCCATTATTTTCGAATCCGGAGAAAACTAATAAATATTTTTGAAAAATTTAAAAAACAGAATGAAAGATTATATTATTACTGAGGGCAGAAATTGCCTGAACTACAATGTTTATTTTAATATGTTATGAAGCAGTGGTGAAAATAAAAGACAAAAATATAGTATAATTTTTAATTGAAAATATTGCATGCACAAGAAAATTTTTACTTATTCTAATAAATATTTCATTCTGCCTTTAAATATTTCAAAATGCTATTTAGTTTTCTCAGGATTTGAAAAAAATGGATACGGTTAAAAACCATTGAACATTTTGACAGGTGACATTTTGCGCCTTTCCTCTTTAATACCTTACGATTATAACTACTATTACTTACCTTTTATAATTACGATTAGAAAACTATTCAAATTCAAAATAAATATGATCAAGTTCGAAATCTGAATCGTCTTGAGGGTTAATAATTAGCGGTTGTGTCTCTACGGTCGTATATGTTATCAAGATCCCACATTTTTTGTTCTTCTTCTATAACATTTCACAATTCACGTACAGCTTGTATTTTATATGACGTATTTTTTCTAGCCACATAACTTTTCATTTGTGCCAAATGAGTTCAATTGGATTTATTTCGCAGTAGTAGGGTGGAAGTCTAAGGACTGTGATTTTTTCGCCTTTCCGTCATTTTGTCAACTACGTATTTCTTGAACTTAGATTTGTGTTGTCGGGTAATTTTTAAAAGTTCTGCTTTTACCATTCCATCTTCGTAAGGCAGATCCTTTTCTTCCACGCAGTCGTTGGAAGTCTTTTTACTAGTCGTGAATGATAAGGTGCATTATTTAATATTATAATTGAATTTGGTGGTATGTGTTCATCCTCTTCTCAAAATACTCAGCTTCGAAATGCTTCGAAAACATCAGCTGTCATCTCCTCGTCATAGTCTTTTGTGCTTTTGGACTGAAATTCCAACAAACCATGCTTAACAAATCCTTTTTCACTGCCAATGTGACAAATTATTAATCTACTGCCTTTACCAAATGGTGGGGAGATACCAGTAGATCAACCTTCCAACCTTCCATAAAGGCTTGCCTTTATGGGGAGACGATTCCCAATAGGAAGACGATCATAGAATGTCCACGTAAAACGATGGAACGACAACTTACTGAAGGCATATTGAAAAACAGACAGTGTCATGCCTACATAAAAAAAGAAGAAGAGACGAAGAAGTAATGATTTGGGAAAATATATCAAAAGGTGTTGGAACAGTTTATATTTTAATGAAATTTTAGGCACAAGCAAATATGTATTTGGACTTCATTTGCGGATGGAATATTTGCCGCTCTTATTTAGAGTTCTTTAATTGGATTGTTACGGTAAATCCCTTCTCTTTTCTTGTTTATTGTTAAATTTTCTCACTTTCAGCATTTTAATACCTCTCATGACTTGGTCCTCATATCTTACTCTAGGTCTTCCCCTTGGTCTTTCAGTTTTTGGCTTCCTTTTGGTGACCTTTTTAATTAGTAGGCCGTTTTTTCTTTCGAATACTCTTATTACTTTTTATTTTTATGTGTGAGGCACACTGTCTTAGCTGCGTATGGAACTGGTCTGATTGCAAGTCTGTATATCTTCAGTTTTGTGTTTCTGGATAAGTTTTTGTCTTTTATTAGCCTATGGTATATCCAGTATGTTTTGTTGCCTACTAGTATTTGCTTCCTTACTTCTTTATGTCTCTTATTATTACCATTCAGAATTACTCCCAAGTATTTATAGTATTGAATTCTTTCAAAAGTGTAGTTTTCTTTATTCATTAATCTTGATTTCATTTGTTTTGTTATATTGTCTTCTAGAGCAGCTTAGATATTTTGTTTTTCCTTCGTTACCTTTTAGACCTAATTAACGTGGTCCATTTGCCAGGATTGTTAATGCTTCCTTTAATATTTCCTTCTCTCTTTCCAGAGGAACTATTGTCTATTATATAGAGGAACTATATAAGAATTGCGTTATCACACTCGTGTTTCTACTGCAATTGTGTTTGTGCTACCTTTTTTTTTACTAATCTACCATTTTTTTAAATCTGATTAGCTTTAATTATTTATTTTTTCCAATACAGTCGAGCTTGTCTGATGTATAAGAAGAGGGTGTGGAGTAATATGTTGTATTCATGGCATTACTGAATTGTTTTCTTAATTATGTAGATTGATTCTGCCGTCGTAGTAGATCTGAAATCCAGGATTCCTCGCTGGTAGTCCCCAATGTTTTCTCTGTAAATTGAGTGAGTTTTTGGGTGAGCGGACTGTTAGAATTTTGTATCTTGTACTCTAATATTCCTCTATAGTTATTATAGTCAATCAAAAGACTGATAGTTTTTTTGTACACACTTATGACAAGTCGAAAGAAAATGCAAAAAGTATTTTTGAAGTGTGTATATTTTAGGCAATTCCTAGCTGAGCGCTTTCGGCTTTACAAAGCCATCATCAGAGCTATGCTACAATAAAATGTTCTAGTAAGTACTAATTGGTAAAGATTGTAATTTTTTAACTTACGTCAATTTTTAAATACCACTACAAAGGAGAGATCTCATTTCCTTAAGTTTCAAAATTATGATTTTTTGTAGGAGTTGGAATTCTTAAAACATATAAAAACATATAAAAAGTCGACACTGGACTTCACAAACACGTTAAAAAATTTTTGTCATGGTACGGGTTTAAGACCCGACCATCTATTGATGTGAGGACGTAGACTGAATAGAACTAGTGAAATCAAATGTCGGTCCTTTTAAACGATTTTTCAAAAGTGACAGGTGACAAATGTCATATATAGGAAATAGAGATTGTTTTTTTAAATTCTTACAAAATTATTTAGTAGTTTGGATTACTACTAGTCAACAAAGACTTTCTAAAAATTAAGTTTTTAAATTAAATTTTATGTGTTCATCACATCATACAGAATGACATTAATTTGTAAATTCACTCAAGTCATTGCTCAAGGTCAATGTATGTTCAATCTGACAGCTATCCTTAAGGAACAAGGGCTCAAATTGTTCAACAACACTATAAAGAAGAAACCTGGTATTAATGTTATGTTATCTGATACTTAAGTGTATTAAGAATTGTATGTCTTGATGGAAAATTGTAAGAACTTTGCATAAAAATTTTTAAGAATGTATTTTCATGTTTCAATTAAGAACAACTGTCAAATGAATTACAAAATGTTGTAAATTTTAATAAAGTTTAAAATTTGTTTAAAAAATAAAAGTATGAAAAATATATAACAAGATTGCATGAGGTCACCCTTCTTCCTCTAAAGTCTCCCATAATAATTTAAAAAGAGGTTTATAGTTGCAATTGAGGTTTGATTTGTGTGTTTAAGCAACAATCAGGGTTTATTTTCATTTCTTTGGATATCTCTAGATCTTCCAAGAGATTCATGACATTTTTTAACGTGTTTGTGAAGTCCAGTGTCGACTTTTTATATGTTTTTTATATGTTTTAAGAATTCCAACTCCTACAAAAAATCATAATTTTGAAACTTAAGGAAATGAGATCTCTCCTTTGTAGTGGTATTTAAAAATTGACGTAAGTTAAAAATTACAATCTTTACCAATTAGTACTTACTAGAACATTTTATTGTAGCATAGCTCTGATGATGGCTTTGTAAAGCCGAAAGCGCTCAGCTAGGAATTGCCTAAAATATACACACTTCAAAAATACTTTTTTGCATTTTCTTTCGACTTATTATAGTCAGTTACTTCTCTTTTCTTTAGTATTGGAATAATTCTGCCTTCTTTCCAATCCTCGGGTATTTTTTCTTCTTCCTATATTCTAACTATTAGGTTGCAGATTCTTGTTAATAATTTTTCACCTCCTTTTTTGTCAGCTTGTTGAGAATTTCATGTGGGACAGGTGTTTTTTTCTTCTCCTTCTTTAAGTTCCGCTTCTATCGGAGATTAGAAATCATCCTGACAATTATAATTTTGTTGGTTACGTGCCTGAATAGTTCAATTGAACTGCATCCAAACCATTCACGGAGATTGCATAGCCATGAGATTTTACGTCTTCCTACGCTTCTTCTGCCTTTGATTTTACTCTGCCTTATATTCCTTAGTAGTTCGTATTTTTCACCGCGCATGATGTGCCCTAATTATTCCAATTTCCTGATATTTATGAAATTTAAAACTTCGCATTGTTTTCTTAGTTCTACAAGAAATTGTTCGTTTGTTTTGCGATCCATCCATGATATTTTCCAAATACGTCGGTAACACTACGTTTCGAATGCTTCTAGGTTTTTAATGTTGGATTTTTTAAGTGTCCAAGCTTCAATCCTATACGAAAGGGTAGAGAAAATATAACATCGAAGCATTCTTATCCTTAGCGATATATTTTTATTGCGATTACAAAAAGTTTTCTGATTTTATTAAAAGTTGACCGTGCAATTTCAATGCGGCATCTTATTTCTTTTGTCTGGTCAGTGTCTTCTGTGATCCATTCTCCAAGGTATTTGTACAAAGATATTTGTTCAATTGCTGTATTATCTAGTATTAGCTTAACTTTGATGTTCGGTGCTTTATATTCAATATATATTTAGTTGTTCAGCAAGGTGTTGCAGTTCTTCTAGTGTTCCTGCCAGAAAAACGGTGTCGTCAGCATATCTTATGTTATTAAGTGGGTCACTGTATACATTGCTAATGTATGGGCTGAAAAAAAAAGAATCTAATAGACAGGGTGCCAACATTGGGAACTGATCCAACGAAAGCATGATCCATCATTAGTAGAGAAAGCAGTTAAAAAAAATTCTGTTGTGGATATGTTCTAAAAACTTTTGAGGAAAAAAAATATACAATACATTCGGCATATATTGGATTTGTTTAAAATCAATGTAATCTAAACATTGGAACAAGTGGAACTAGATCTGAAAACACTTCAGATTTCCAACTGGAAAAGAAAGCAAAGAATAGAACAGAATGGAGAGAAATCCTAGAACAAGCCAGGAACCCACAAAGGGTTGTCGAGCTACTGATGATGACGATGAATCTAAACGTGAAGTCAAAGCAAAAAATAATAAACAAAATAAAAAAGTTACCTGCTATTAGAAGTAGTTAGATATAGATGAGGTATTTGCATTCTTAAACTTTATCTGTGATTTTTGGAAGACAAAAGCTCGAAAATACGGTTGCTTCGATTTTTAAAGAGAGTTGTTTCTGCAGTAGGTCGTAAAATGTAAGGAGAAACTACAAAAAATATAATTAAAATGTTGAGAACAAAAAATAGTACTAGTTTTGAATTTTGTTGACTTTGTAGTTTTGGAGGTCAAATTGGTCAGTTAATTCGATAATTTTAAAATTAATGCTTTCCTAGAAGTTTAGACCAGTTGGACTAGATTGGTAATATAGATATTAAGTATATGTAACAATGTTTCATGTTGCAGCGAAGCAAGTGTCGAGAATATTCGAGCCTAAATTCCAATCTACAAGTTATAGATATTCTTTCTAACTCAACTTTGTAATCATGTTTTAATTATTTTAAACATTTATTCAGCTGATACATTATGATTAATAAATCAGATCAGACTTCGCGTCGTTTTATATAAAGCATATACATTATTTTCCAAAACACATATTCATTGTATGATTATATTCCTTTGACTTAACCACTTACGGTTTGCTTTGTTGAATTGTCATATTTTTCGAGATTTTATCTGCCATCTTACAATTCTCCCGTAAAAATCCTTGCGTGCGTTTTTAACTTTACGTGTGATCACGTCAAATTGTGGATTGGAAATTGTCCGTGCTTTGAATAGAATGCCACATTACATTGAGTGTTGATTCCTGATATGCCGTAATTTTTACAAAAGGTTCTGAGCTTTGTGATACGCCGGCACTAAATACAGATAGACGTGATTGTTGGAGCATTGAATGCTATGGGAAAATATGTATACGGCGAAAGAAAGGACAGATTTATCTCTGAATATATTAGGTTTTTATGTGTGTTATATTCTTAAATAAAATTCAGACTGTAAATACTCTAAATAAATTTATGATTGATGAGTTTAACACGTGACTATGTACAGTGTGTTCATAAAGTGTGGAAACTGTCTATTATCTATTATCTAATGACTTAATTATTTTCGGAGTTAAAGCTGTGATAGGTCGATTTTCATTATTGTTTTTTAACCATATTGGAAAAAAAACAACTTTTATCTCCGCTATTTTAGCAAATGTGACGTCATCGATAGTTTTTTTATCGATTTTAAATTAAAAGCCCATATTTGTCTGAGTACAACCGTACCAAACTCATCACATTTAAACTTCAGTATACAGAGTGTAAAGGAAACCAGTGCTCGTATTTCTTAAAATTTAATTCAAAATTTATTTTACACAGAAAATTATTAAAGAAATCATTTCATATTAAGGCCGATCCTCGCGATTCTGGGCATAGGTAAATTCCAATGTAAAAGTTTATATCAAATAACGCAAAAACTATGGCAGATATTGAGATGATTCTTTTTTTTATATGGAAGGTCTAAAAAGTTCTAGTGCACTATTTGGTTGTAAATTAATAAATTGTTTAAACAATTTTTTTTTTCAATTATTTTTGGTTAAAATAAACGTAAAAATTTTTTTTTTTGAAATAGGGCACTACAGAATTTAACCCACTTTCCGAATCTGTTTTATTTTTAACATAAAGTGTAACACAAAGCAGCTATTTGATATAAACTTTTAAAAAATTTCAAATTTCTGCTAAATGCAATTTTCTCTCCGTCAGCACAGGGTGTCCTTGTCGGTAGCTTCTGGATTCTCGCCAGGTAGGTAAAAGCCTCGGAGGAGGATAAATAAAGTTGAATAACATTATTAGGGCTTATTTCGACTTTTGACAAACCAGTGTGTTTATTGTTTCAACTTTGTTTTACAAAAATAAACATAAATTCATTGAAATTGATTAAAACATCTTATATTTTTTTCACTTATTTATAACACACTTGTAAAAAAGTATGTAAGGTAATCTATCCTAATCTCGACTACTTACCTTACTTGCTTTTCACCAGTAAAGAATTTACGTTGCTTCTTAATCAATTTTGAAGACACAAATTAACACAACCGCACCATACAAAAGTTGAGAAGAAACTAAATAAATTAATAAATCGCGCCAATTACGTAGCAAAAACACCGCAATTGTGTATTACTTAGAATAAACACAGTAACTGCAGGCTCCGTCAAGTATATGCAGGGTTTTTCCTAAGCAGTGTTGTAGTTGCGGCGTTCTTCCTTAGTTTCACGCATTTTTTCGTATATGCTAGGTTTAGTAGTTCTTTCAGAATATATATTTGGGATTGTTAATACTGTATTTTTCTTAAGTAATTATGTAATATAAACTATCTAGATCTAATTTTCGCGCCTAACTAAATTTTCATAATTTTTGCACATGCGGTGTTATTCCTAAGGACGGCAGCATTGTAAGAAGTAAATTAGCCTCTTACTGAATGATAATAAACAACACATCAAACTTATTCTGAAACTATTTCTTGTGTCATGGTATATTTTATTAGATTTTGGTGTAATAAATCACAACCTATCAAATTCAATATCAAAAATCAAAATTGGAAATGATAGCGTAACTAAATTATTCCTTCCTTCAAGAAATTTTAAAAAGAACTGATTTCTATTACTAGAATTATGTCTATTGTTTCTGAAGAAACATTAGACATAATTCTATATTTATATCGTTTCATTTTATCAATTTTAATGATCGCGATACTAATCAAATTTTTATGATATATAATAATAATCTTTTTTTTTATAATTTTTATTTTCCGTAAACTTTATTCTACGTTAAACTTCAGACAGCCAATTTTTCCGTAAAAAAAAATAACAAATAAATTATGTATGTACATTTGTTACATTGTAAATTTATGAATAAATTATATTACTTTGATCTGTTATTATATTTACTCAAAAGACCACTAAAGAGATTTATGGTCTGATTGTAAGCCAAAACCTGTATGTACTATGCACTGCAGGGGTTGTCTCGGTGTATAATCGACTCGAGTAAAAGGTAAACGCATTTTTGACCTGGGCTTGAGAGAGATACGAAGTTTAGAATATTACTTCATGACAGATTTGTTTTCGTAAAGAAAGAAATTTTTGAAATAGAGATAGCAAACTGAAATTTACCGTTAGGATTATCGAGGATGAGCCTTAAAGAAAAAGAAATAACATGATTACAACAAATGCTCGAATGGAATGGCTATTATTGTATGATACAGAAGGTAGATTGTTTATCTATTAAACCATTATTCCATTCAAATGATAATGGATTTGTAATGGGCTGTACTGCCTGTTAAGAGGCTTAAAATGTCTAAGACCCGCACTGGGAGTTCAAAAAATCATCAAAATTAGAGACGCCAACAATAAGGTAGACAAGGACAAATATAAAATAACAAATATTGTCGAAGACTTCTACACATCCTTGTAAAGCTCGCAAGGCCAGCCTAATGAAACAACAAAGGAGAACGTCTAAAGAAAAAGAAAAAACGTGGGATCAGAAGTACTACCAAATATAAAGGGAAACGAAATAGAAAGAGCTTTAAAAGAACTAAAAAATAATAAAGCTCCAGGACACGACGGTATAATTGCCGAGTTCTTGAAAACTAGCAAGGCATTAACAATCCCTGTACTAAAAGAGCTATTTAATAGATGTCTCCATAATAGTCAGATCCCTAAAGACTGGAACGAGAGTCTAGTAATACTCTTACACAAAAAAGGGGACAAATGTGATCTACAGAATTATAGACCTATATCGTTGCTCAGTCAAGTATACAAACTATTTATGAGAATTATTAATACCGGTTAACCTACAAAATGGATAATTACCAACCGGTTGAACAGGCTGGCTTCCGCAAAGGATATAGTACATCAGACCATTTGCTGACAATGAGAACATTGATAGAGAAGGCAAATGAATACCAACTACCTGTATTTCTTGCCTTCGTCGACTATGAAAAGGCGTTTGATAGTATCGAGATGTGGGCCATAGAACAAGCTATTAATAATTGTAGAATAAATTCGAGATATAGGCAACTAATACATAATATATATGAAAATGCAACTATGATAGTACAACTAGACGAAAATACAAATCCCATCCCCATTAAGAGAGGAGTGAGACAAGGAATATATCCAGCAATATATCTACCTAGGCCAAATCCTGAGACTTGACAAAGAGAACCAAAGTGCGGAAATTGCCAGCACATTCTATAAATTTTTTTTTGTCTCATCGAGACGCCAAAAATGTTATAATGTAACTTGAAAATTGCTCTGCTCAAAATAAAAACTGGGTTTTTGTTTACTTCTTCTTCTTTGGGTGCCGTCTTCAATGAAGGTTGGCGATAACCTCAGCAAAATCATTTCTGTCCCTGGCTTTTCTTATTAAAGATTGAGAATCCAAACCAGTCCACTCACGAATGTTCTTCAACCAGGACGCCTGCCGTCTACCAGGACCACGTTTTCCTTCTACCTTCCCCTCTATAAGAAGCTCCAGTAGCTGGTATTTCTCATTTCTGTATATGTGTCCCAAATATGAGGTTTTCTGTGTTTTCATTATTTTTAAGAGTTCTCTGTCGGTACCCATCTTGTGTAGGACCTGCTCGTTGCTCATATGCGCTGTCCAGGGACTTTCAGCATCCTTCGAAATAACCACATTTCAAAACTTTCCAAACGCCTGAGTGAGTTGATTTTGAAGGTTCAGGCCTCCATTCCATATAGTAAGGTGCTGTAAACGTAACATTTCAGCATTCGGTATCGGATTTTGAGATTGAGTGTTTGGGACGTAAACATTTGTTTCATTTTTAAAAGGACATTTTTTGCTTGTTCAATTCGCGATTTTATTTCTATGTCTGGATCTATATCTTTCGTTATCCAGCACCCTAGATATCGAAATTCCTCGACATTTTCGATAATGTTACCATTCACGTTTAAAGCCATGGGTGGATGAATGGATGTTTTGCAGACAATCATTGTTTTTGTTTTCTTGACGTTAATGCGTTCTTTACGTTTATTGTAAACTCTGAGGATATTGCACTTGAAAAATTAAGTATTAAGTATTTTGAGCCTGGCCATACCTTCATGCCTGCGGACTCATTCTACCACCAAGCGGAACGGTCCATGAAGCAAATGGATAAAATATACGATTTTAAAGACTTTTAGCTAGAATTTTTAAAGAATTAGCTGACTTTTTTGACGGTACTTGTGCGTATAAACTGAATAAAATTAATCCCAGGCGATACCTAAATCAAATGGTTCAAGTAAATTGTTCTAAAGGTAAAATATACTTTTTCGTACAAAACCAGCTTCATCTCAGAGACAGAAAGTGAAGTAAACATTCTAAATGCAAAGATTTGAACACTAACAATTAACGGTATTTCTCTGTATATATATTTTTCTATAGAAAGGAATATATTTTCGTTAAATTAATTCATTTTCCGCTAAGCAGTGTAGATAGGTTGGACTAGTATATTTTGGAGTCCCTTGTCAAAGGGTAAGATATTTTCGATACCT
>OU898278.1:158837380-158848604 GCA_918026665.1 Diabrotica balteata
ATACCGTCATTTTGTTTTGTTTATTTACTTCATTTGGAGTACCAGAAATCGAATTCACTACGAATATAGGCCATGATAAACGGCATTTGGAGTGCAATTTTTAGACTCCCTTGCCGATGCATTCATCAAGCTGTTTGCTTCGCAAGTCTTAAGGCCCTGATCGACAGGCGAGTAAAACTGCGGTTTTGTGGCTCGTCGGTAAAGCTCCTCAGTGTATCATTGCAATACCGCGGTTTTATATACCTACGAGCCTGGCTCGCGGCTCGTCAGTTTGTTTTATTTTTTACTTGGCTCGTCGTTTAAAACCGCGCGTATATCACGGTTGGCGAGCCAAACCAGCAGTTTTTGGCGACCGTTGAAGTGAACGGACGTAGTATGCTATAGCGAGGTAACACTAGTAACACAAAACTTCAGTTGAACACGACATGTTAGCTATGGAAGGTTGATACGACTGTTTTGCTCGCTAGTCGATCAGCACCAACGAGCCGCGAGTAAAACCGTCGTTCTTAAAACCGCGGTATTATGGCTCGTTCGTCGATCATCCACTTTAGGGGCACAGCGGCTTATATTCGAATTCGATTTCGCCAGGTAGAAATCGTATGATTTCTCTTTTTGTTCTTAGATGGCGTAGTTACGTCCGTAAATAGTTATTTTTAATAACTATAATCTACGACGGGAAAATATTTTGGTTTGATATGGAGTAGTAACTATACCGTACTGAGGAGATCTAAAGAGATCGATTGATGGATTGATGCGGCTTGTTGCTGCTCTGTATCAAATCAAAATATAATACCGTCATTTTGTTTTCTAAATTCTTAATTTTTCATCCCTAAATTTAATCCCCAATAGCAATTATGTCAATGTTGCCTTATTTTTTTGTGAAAACAATGACGTAATTGCAATTGGGAATCAAATTTAGGGATGAAAAATTAAGAATTTATTTCGAATGCGTAGTAGAGTTACAGTAAATCACGGTGGCTAAGTATAACTGCAATACTAATCCAGTAACTTCATTATTCTTCGTTGCATGAGGAATTAAGTTACACTTTTGTAGTTGCATCATTGTTCCATCGGGACACCGATTTGTTACGGTTCATAAGTTTTATGTTTTTAATGCGGAAATTTCCTTTTTTATATTGCTAATAACATGGCGCATCATGGATACCGTACAAATACGTACAAATACCTTGTGGAGCATGGATCACAGAAGATACTGATCAGACAAAAGAAATAAGATGTCGCATTGAAATTGCGCAGTCAACTTTTAGTAGAATGAGAAAACTTTTTTGTAATCGCGATATCAATATATCGCTGCGGATAAGAATGCTTCGATGTTATATTTTCTCTACCCTTTTGTATGGAGTTGAAGCTTGGCCACTTAAAAAATCCAACATTAAAAACCTAGAAGCGTTCGAAATGTGGTGTTACCGACGCATTTTGAAAATATCATGGATGGATCGCAAAACAAACGAACAAGTTCTCGAACAACTAGGAAAACAATGCGAAGTTTTAAATTCCATAAAGATCAGGAAGTTGGAATACTTGGTGCACATCATGAGAGGTGAAAAGTACGAACTACTAAGGAATATAATGCAGGGTAAAATCAAAGGTAGAAGAAGCGTAGGAAGACGTAAAATCTCGTGGCTACGCAATCTCCGTGAGTGGTTTGGATGCAGTTCAATTGAACTATTCAGGCGAGTAACCAATAAAATTATAATTGCCAGAATGATTTCCAATCTTCGATAAGAGTGGAACTTGAAAAAGAAGAATCATGGATGTCTCCTTTAAGTGGTGTCTAGATATTAAGTATTAGTTAAAAAAATTAAAATCTCAAGTCCAATTTTATTAAATAATTGAAACATTTTTGTCGTTAATATAATATATATATATATATATATATATATATATATACATATATTTAGTCTATTAGGAAACGAAGTGTTTTACTCTGGTATACGTCTTCTATGTCCTTTTTTATGGTGTTGAATCGTGGACCTTGAACGAAGATATGAACAAAAAACTGAAAGCATTTGAGATGTGACTATATCGGAGAATACTTAAGATCCCGTGGACTGACCGAGTCACAAATGAAGAGGTCCTTAGAAGAATGAATAAGAACCGAGAGGTACTGACCACCATAAATCATAAAAGTTACAATTCTTTGGACATATTATGCGAAATAAATGCAGATATGCTCTCCTTCAAGCCATCCTACAAGGAAAAATATTTAGAAAGCGAGGTTAAGGAAGAAGAAGAACAGCTTGGTTAAAGAAGCTTAGAATCTGGTTCAATACAACATCTGTGCAGCATTTTCTGCGATGCTGCAGATAAGATAAAAGATTTCCATGATGATCGCCAACATTCCTACTGGATATGCTCATCAAAAAGAAAAAGATCTATACTTGTCGACCCTCTCCAATGTCAGATGTATGTTGTCAATAGGGGTTTTTGAGACCATCATGTATTTGGTTTTATCTACATTCATTGTTAATCCTATCTTTTTGCTTTCTTTTTTAATGATTTCTATAAGATTTTGTAAATCTTGTCTTATGTAATTCAATCCTTACACCTAAGGTAGGTTCGCCAAATAAAGCCCGGTTCCTAATAACGCCCACTCGCCCATATTCCTCAGGATGGACAAATAATGGCAGTATGCTGCAATGTACAGAGCCATCTAGGTGCAAATTGTTACACTAAGTTGAGCAGCGACGCGAACTGTCGCTTTTATATGATCATTCGTTTACAGTGGTCAATGGGTAAACATCCAATCTAATATTGAGGTTAGTATGCTTTTGTAATTTAATACGATTATGAGTGCGATTTTTTTTTATTTTGCATGACATTTGTGTACTTATTAGTTGTACTTTCATAGTACCTGAATTACCTTATGTTTATTAAAACGTAAATAATGGTAATTTCTAAAAACATTGATCACCTACAGTATTGCTAATAAGGCCCGGGTGGGCCTTATTAAGACTACGGGTGGGCCTTGTTAAGACCACTACAATAACACGTTTTATAAGTTTTTAACTTTGTTTCAGAAAGAATAATAAAAAGCTTAAGATGCCTAGAGCTTTATGGACTGAACAACAAATGGCTTTGGCCTTGCAAGCAGTTAAAAATGAGATGTCAGTACGAACAGCCGCCAAAGAATTTAATATTGCCCTTCGAACACTTAGAAATCATTTGCTTAGTGACAAAGCGGAAAAGAAACTTGGGCGCCCTTCATGTTTAACCCCCCAACAAGAATCTGAGTTGTGTGGAAGAATTTTTAGGCTAGCTGACGTTGGAATGCCTCTGACATCAACAGTGATAAGACGTTCTGTCTATGAATATTGCCAAAGAAATGGCATATCTGCACCTCTTATCGATTAAAACTTAGCTGGTCGAAAATAGCTGAAACTTTTTTTAAATCGATATCCCGAAGTAGTTAAAAGAAAATCTCAATTCATGAATCCAGCTAGAGCCGCCAAATTAAACAGATTCATAGTCAATGACTATTTTGAAAAGTTACGCGAAGTTATGTTGAAGCTTGATATCCTGCAAAGCCCTCAACGCATTTTTAATATTGACGAGAAATGTTGCCGCCTAAACCTTCATAAATCACAACAGGTATATGCTCGTAAAGGTGTCAAACGAGTTCATTTGATTTCGCAAGAGCACGCTGAGAATGTGCCAATCGTCGGTTGTGGAAATGCTGTAGGACAAGTAATTCCACCTATGATCTTGTTCAAAGGAAAAAGAAAGAAGAATGAGTGGTATGACAATCTTCCTGCTGGAACAGTTATTGAAATGACCGAGAAAGGAAGTATGACTACGCCAGTTTTCATTAAGTGGGTACAACATTTTGCTAAGTACAAGCCAATAGGAAGAATACTGCTTATTTTTGACGGAGCATCGTCCTATCTGGATGCAGGTATTGTTGATGAAGCCGAGTCGCATGAAATTACGCTTTTTTGCCTGCCAAGTAATTGCACACATGAACTGCAACCTATAGACAAGGCGGTATTTAAAGCCTTCGAATCTTACTGGGACGACGAAGTTATCACCTACTGGACAAATAAACCAGATCGAACGATCAATAAATTTTCGTTTGGCACAATTTTCTCAAAAGTATGGGCAAAAGCAACTACAGCATCAAATGTTATTTCAGGTTTTCGTGCTACGGGAATATACCCGTATGATCCGAGTGTCATTCCTGACATAGCTTTTTGCCCAAAAAAAATAACAGAAAATAAATTAGACTCGGAAGATTCTGCTATTCCATCAGCTTCGACTTCCGCAACGAATAATCCTCTTGGCAGCTCCACTCCAGACAGAAAAAAGAAAATAAAAGCTCTAAAGGAGAAAAATACGCAAGATAGCTCTGAGAGTTCTGACGGTTCTGACAATAAATTTTCAGTACATGACAGCTCAGAAGAAGAAAACGAAATGTCAGTAAGTTTTAACGCAGTGTTAATAACACCAGAATTGGAAACTGGAAAACGCAAAGGTGCTAGAAAGAAATCCCTGAACTATCGAGCACAGGAAGTCACAAAATCATTGTTTGATGAAGCTGGTTTAAATGACCCTAAAAACCAATCAAGAAAAGGAAAAAACTTGGCAAACGGAGAAATAGTCAAAAAACAACTAAAAAAAGGAGAAGAGAAAAATAAACACAGCTCACTTGAAACCTCAAAAAACAAAGAAGAACGAAAAGATAGTTGGTATTGTTTCGTCTGCAATGAGGATGTCGTTAAGGATATGAGACTTTGTGACAGCTGCAAAAGATATATCCATGAAGAGTGTGTAGGACTTTCAGCAGATGATAAAGACTTAGTTTTCATATGTCCAGACTGTTTGCAATAATTATTTTAAGTACCTATTATTTTTTACAAAATAAATGTCCTACATGTCACCTTTGTTTAATTTGATTAATGTATAGTTGCACCAATAGACCTTAAGCTTAAGACGTACGTGGAACGTCAATGCGAAATAAGCTGAACTGGGCTAAACTCGAGCTGAAGATCTGTTGGTGCAATTAGGCATAATGGTCACATTTAAAAAGTGGGCCTTATTAAGAACATGGTGTTTCTAATTAGGCCCAGAAGCAACTATTTTTTAAAGACTAAAAAGTAACAACTCATAAAACTTTTAACAAAATTTAACAATCTCATATTAAATTTAAATATGTGATTTATTTTCTCTGTGGTTTTCAGATTTATATCGTGATTTTATTTATCAAAAAACAACTAACAAACATTAAGTGGGCCTTATTTGGTCAACTTACCTTATAATTCTTTCCTATAGTGCCTCCTAAAATATTAGTTAGCAGTACACATTAAATATTTGTAGCGACAGTTGTGATATATGGTGATAAATTATAAGTCTTTAAGAAAAGGGATAAAGTAAGTAAAACTTTTGGGAAATTTATATTGCTGTGTGATATCGGTTTAACTGACGCATACGTACCAATCCGAAACTAATCAGATCTATGGATGTTGTGTTTTAGTGAAAAGAATACAAGCTATCTCTGTGAGCTAAGTATAAATTAATAACGACGTTGACCACAGTAACGAGACCAAGATTAACCAAGGTTTAGAAAACTCGTGCCCTAATAATTCATGAAGATGAGGTAAAGTAAAGTAAATTGTTCTAATACTGCTCTCTTATAACACATTGCAAATTTTTTATATATTCCTAATTCTACTTATTTATAACACTTATAATTATTAAATATGTTACCTTATAGTAATCTGCACCAACTCCTACCAACTACTTTCACTTAAGACAGCCTTCAAGAATTAATAATCTATTCACTGCCACTAATAATTACTGTTTTTAGGGATTGCCGACTCCCAAAAATCAACTACACGAAAGTAACAACGGTATAAAAACTGCGAACAGGCGTATAAAATATTTAAAGTACTATTTAGTTCAATAAATTCGAAATTTGTATAAAAACACGGTTCAACAAAGTTATTGCAACAAGTCTATTATTGATAAAATTGAGCAAATGTGTATATTGGAATAACTTCTGTAAAGAACAATTATTTATGCCTATAAACAAACAACACAGTCACTATTTCTTGTTACTATAAAGAAAAATAATAATCACTAATTCAATTCAAACAAAAATAACACGTTTTTGAGCTAATTTTCATTCAATATTTCAAATAAATAACCGAGAAATCGTATAGGTTAAGCTTATGTTCATTTGTAGGTCTCACAGGTGATCATACTGTTGCGCGAGCGTGCAGAAGATGGCGCCAGCTGATGGAGAGAAATGAGTTGCCTAATATTGATTTTAATTTAAAGTTTGGGACCCGCTTGGCCAAGGATTGCAAGGATTAGGGTGTTACGAGGGACAACAGATAAATTCTTGGGGCAAGAAGAGATGTTCTCCAACTATTCAAAAGTTAGTTTATTTTGCCATTTTACTTTGGGTATTAATATATAATGGGAATTAATTATATCCGAGATTAAAATAATAAAATGTTAATTCACGAAGAGACTACCAAAAAGCGATAAGAAAAGTACTTCAATAGTTAATTAAATTAAGAATTTGACAAAAAACCAGTTGAACTGACAGTTATAGTCACCAAAATGATAAACGAGTTTCTCAAGAGCTTTGAAAAAAAGTTTCTTGTGAGTATGTAAGGGTTGTGGGAGCCACTTGTAAGAAGTATAAAAATTGTTGCTTGGAGAGGTGTAGATGAAACTAATAGGTAAATATTTTCATAAAGTATTTTATCAGAGCCTGGTGCTAATACCATATTTTGTTCTTATTATCGTTGGATTAAATAAGAGGGAAATATTTGTTTTTGTACAGCTCCTATTTCTATTATGCTTTCATTTGCGTATATATTAATTGATAAATCTAGAATAAAGACTTTTAAAATATGGTCCTAAATATACTAGGGGAGACCGAGGCTAGTTGCCGCAGTTTCAATATTTTTAAATGTATGCATTCACGTGTTTGATTTAAAATCAACTAATTAAGATTAATGAATACATTCGTTAATTCATTCAATATAATGCATTAGTCGATAATACAATTTTCGACCATAAGCTACAGTATAAATATACATATAAAAACTCCAGTGGGCATATATCTATGATCGATTTCATAGTCACTAATAGAAAAATCCGCCCAAGGCAAATTCTAGGTATCAGATTTTTTAACTCAATAGACGCAGATATACATTAATATATAATCACTGTGAAACGAGTCTATAAGAGAAATATACCAAAGGAAGCTGGCACAAATGATAACGGGTTGAGACTAATAAACTTTGCAAGTACTAAAAACATGATAGTAGGAGGAACAAGATTTCCCCATAAAATGATACACAAAGGAACATGGAAATCCCCTGATAACGAAACCATTAACCAGATAGATCACATCCTGATAGACGCAAGGCACTCTTCCGATCTCATAGACGTCAGAAGCTACCGAGGCCCAAACATTGACAGTGACCACTTTCTTGTAATGGCAAAAATCAGAGGAAGAATATCAAACCTAAAGAAAGATAAACACACGAAACAAGACAGAATTAATGTTGATAATCTGCGCATTGAAACCGTTGCGAGAGAGTATAGGAGACAAAGGGACGAGGAAATGGAGAGCCTGGAGGTGGGGGAAAATGTAGAGGAACTGTGGACAAAATGTAAAAACATAATAACTGAGAAAGCAACAAAAATATTGGGGAAAACCAAACCAGTTAAAGAAAACGAATGGTTTGACAAGGAGTGCCAAGAAGCAACAGATAACAAAAACAGGGCATACCTAAAGACAAATCAAGCTGGATGCACAAGAAGAGCAAAGGAAGAATACCGGACACTAAGAAGAGAAGAAAAACGATTACATAAAAGACAAAAAAAAGACAATTTGAGCAAAAGCAATTGGAAAGCACAGAATGGCTAAGAAATCAAAATGAAACTCGAAAGTTCTACAGAAATCTAAACAAAATGCGCAAAGAGTTTAAGCCAAGAATAAGAAGCTGTAAGGACGTAGAAGGAAACATCCCAAATGATACGGCCTCAATCCTAAACAGATGGGTTGAATTTTTCGATGCAAAATTTAATGGCCATCATATCGAAGAAGCAGACAACACCCTAGCAAATCAAAATGATTGAAATCCTTTCAACCCAAACGAAAAGCCACCTACCATCGAAAACGTTACCCAAGCCATTAAAAAGCTTAAAAATAATAAATCACCAGGAGTTGATCAAATTTGCAGTGAGCTTCACAAGAATGGTGGCGATGCCCTATTACAGACACTGCATAAGCTTTTACTTCTTGTTTGGCATAATGAGACCAAGCCTTGTGAATGGTCTCAAGGCGTGATATGCTCGGTACATAAAAAAGGTGACCAGCTCCAGTGTGACAACTATAGAGGTATAACCCTGTTAACAACTGCTTACAAAATACTAGCAAATATTCTCTACGAAAGGTTGCAAGTTTACACAGTGGGCATAGTTGGTAAATATCAAGTTGGATTCACTCCAGAAAAATCAACAATTGACCAGATTCATTCAATAAGACAGATTCTCGAGAAAACATTAGAATTCAATATTGAAACCCATCACCTATTCGTCGACTTCAAGGCCGCATACGACAGTGTCAAGAGAACAGTGCTATACCAATCAATGCATGAGTTTGGTATACCAGAGAAACTTATTCGACTAACGAGAATGACAATGTCTAACTTAGAATCCACTGTTAGAATACAGAGAGAGAGTTCTAGATCCTTTGAGATAAAGGATGGACTCAGACAAGGAGATACTCTGGCTTGCCTCCTATTTAATATTGCCTTAGAAAAGGCAGTCCGAGATACACGAATTAGGGATGGCGGTACTATTTACAATAGATCGATACAAGTCTTAGCATATGCTGATGACATTGACATAGTAGGGCGTAGCAAGCGAGATGTTGAGCAATATCTCCTAGAATTGGAAACAGCGGCGAAACAGGTCGGTCTAGTCATCAACGAAGACAAAACCAAGTACATGTTGGTTACAAAGGATCCGATAGCAAATGAGAAACGAGAAACAGTCTTTGGAAGTCATACCTTTGTACGTGTTGACAACTTCACATACCTTGGGTCGCTATTGACTGCTACCAATAAAACAAGCGAAGAAATCAAAAGACGAATAAATCTTACAAATAGGGCATACTATGGACTACAAAAGCATTTCCACTTAAGAAACATTCAAAGAAGAACTAAAATTATTATATACAAAACATTGCTGAGGCCGGTCCTCACATATGGAGCAGAAACATGGACACTAACGCAGAAAGATGAAAAATTTTTGGGAATATTTGAGCGTAAAATACTCCGCAAAATATTTGGAGCTGTAAACGACCAAGGGCAGTGGCGCAGAAGATATAATTTTGAATTGTATCAGCTCTTTCATGAGCCAGATGTCATATCGTTCATTAAAACACAGCGACTTAGATGGGCTGGACACATAATACGAATGCCAGAAAATAACATTGCTAAAAAGCTAACCACAGGAACACCTGTAGGAAAAAGAAGTAAAGGCCAACCGCGAATTAGGTGGTTAGATGGAGTAGAAACTGACTTACGAATATTAAAAATCAGAAGATGGCAACATGTTGCCAAAAACCGAACAGAATGGCAACGAATCTTAGAGCAGGCCAAGATCCACAGAGGATTGTCGAGCCAAAGATGATGATGAAGCTGGCACAAAAGATACAGCTGAAAAAAATAGACGACATCGAAGATATAAACGCGAGCTGGGAGAAAATTAAAAATAACATTGAAGAAGCAGCAACAGAAGCTCTAGGAAAACGCAAAGTCATACTAAACAAAAGAAACAACAATGCACCATGGTTCAGAAAAGAAATTAAAGAGAAATGTAAAGAGAAACAAGAGGCCTGCACGAAGTACAAAATATCAAATACCCCAGAATCCCGAGACAATTATAGAAGAATACGAAATGAAACAAAAGCAGATGGTAAAAAGAACAAACAATGAACACTGGGAACAGTTTACAAAAAGGACGGAAAGCGACTTGTACGGTACACAAAAACAAATATGGAGATTTATAAGAAACCAACAAAAAGAAATGGCAGAATTGAAGGAATACAATAACATACCAGCAAACGAATGGGAAACATACCTGACGGAACTGTTTAAAGCAAAGTTAAAACAAAGGAAAATAATAATCAACACAATAACGTACCTGAATTAAGTTAACGTACAAGTTGAAATAGCCATAAATTTACTCAAAAATAGAAAGTCACCATGACCAGAGGTAATAACCAACGAGCTTCTAAAATACGGAGGAGAAAGTAGAATCCTAGAGACGACAAAACTTATACAAAAACTAACATTATACTGTAAGGTACCAGATGCATGGAGAAACAGCATAATGATAACAATGTTCAAGATATAAGATAAAGAATATCCCAACAATTATAGAGGTATAAATGTACTGAACATTGCACTTAAGCTTACCAACAAAAGTCCTAACCAACAAAATCAATAAACTAACAACTTTATCAGATAAATAACAAGGATTCAGATTTAAAAGATCCTGCGTAGATACTCCAACGAATATCAGGGAAAAGTCGGTTGGAAAGGGAGAGAAGTGAAACTACAAGAAGATCATGCAATATAGAATACAGAAAGGGATGACTGACAAAACAAAAACAGGAGTGGAACTGACACATCAGTAGAATAGCAGAGGATAGAATAGTATCAACAGCACAAGGTAAGTCATCAAAGGTATAAAGAAGTATTGGCAGACCAAAAAAAAGATGATGGGACAATTTAAATAATTTAGGAAGCTAATATTGAAGAAGAAACAGGCTTTAAAGCCTACATACAAGAAAAAAGAAGATGTTTTAAAACTTATGACAGTTAATAAACAATACTAACATTTTTTACGGATACATTAAAGCAAAGTTTAGTATTTATTGGCCAAACAAGGTTCTACAAGACTTTAAATTATTTATTAGGCCTATTTATCATTACAGCTTTTCCAGTACATTATTTATTTATTTTTTTTAATAACAGTATTGTCTGTTCGAATTTGATGGCTATGTGGATGCAGACGACAATTTCTCTGAGACAAACTCAATTTATAGAACTCAATCACAATCCTCGACTTGCTATGCAGTCGACATGTTTCAGTACTTTAGTACAACACTTGAAAAGGGCGCGCCAATATACTCTTATAAAAAAAGACAAATAATTATAGCGGGAAGAAGATT